>JASCZW010011378.1:0-32284 GCA_034211315.2 Aedes japonicus
CACATGTATTCGTCCGCTACGATGCGGTTAAGAAATCTCTTCAAGAGGCCATACGACGGACCTTATCGTGTGATTGATCGCACTAACAAGTACGTGGACGTTATGATAAATCAGAAAACGCAGAGAATATCGGCTGGATCGGATTAAGCCAGCATACACTCAGTGCAGAGGACATGCCGTCTGATAGATTTGAAAGCAACAAAACTTTAATTACCCCGCAAGTGGTCACCGAGTAAGGTTCTTGGTGTAACTGGGGGGGTACTGTGGAGATTGGCATACCCCTTGTGGCCACTCACACCTAGAGACCTAAAATCGCCCATTACTAGCGACTCATCGAGACCAGAGAAAAAGTGAATTACGAACGTAAAACTACGCGCTACACGTTCTTAAATCCGTTTGCGTTTTTCAATAAAGGTCGTGTTGATAATAAAGGTCGCGAGTGTGTTAAGGTCGAACATTGCAATGTCCGAAGAAAGGTTTCCTCCACGGTACCGGTAAGAACTTTTTTGCAACATCTAAATCAAGTCGAACAGGGCCTTATTGCATCAACCTCAAACGTTCATTCCGAGACGCAACCATGGCCTGAAATTGAAGTTAAGATTTGCCAATGGACCTAATTACGAAGAAGATTCCAGTCAACCTGAACGAGCTGAAATCATTTCCGAACCAGAGGTAGGTCTCGACCAGATCTAAAAACCTGAATTAGAACAAGAAGATGATGTCCAACCAACAACCGATCCTGTTCAGAAATATGTCGGTCCAGCCGCAGAGGATGATTGGAATGCCACCAAGATTTGAACCATACCTGTTCTGGAAATAAGGAGGGGTGTTGGGAACTATCATAGTAGTCGGATAACAAGCAACTACAGTTACCGTGGACAGCCTGTCAATAAACTGCCAATAATTCATTCTGTAATAAGACTTCAAGAAATGAAGAACTATTTTATTACTTTATCAAGTACAACAATACTGGAACAAATTGTGAGGTCCGTTAAACTCCGATGATGCTTCCGAGTCGCTTGGGCTCATAGGCCATTTCCTAATGAACCTCAAGATGCTTCTTCAGGAAATATGGCGACCTTAATTGGTGGGTACAATCCAACGACTTGCATTTCGAAAAGTGGTCAACATGGTGTGCATTTCTTCTTGCAATAACTACACCGCAGAACCCTCACTGCTATCGGACATTTAACTCTACAGCAGAAGACGCCATCTAGCTACATAAGCTCTTCGAAGCGAGCGAAACCGGCTTCGCCGGAGTAGTCAACTAGCGGTTCCAAGAAGGACCCTTTATCAATTGCACCCTCGTCGGATCCAAGACAAGATCGCTCAAGTTCCTGGTCATCACGTGCTCCGAACTCCAAGCTGCTGCCATTGGTGTACGACAAACAGACTTTATCATTCAATTGGCAACGATCAAAGTGAAGCAACGCTTCTTTTTGGTCGGATTCCAAGGTAGAGACTCGTTTAATTCTTTGTTTACAAAATCAAACGTTGTTTCGAATGAGCTGTCGAGAATTTTCGAATAGAATGCGGTGACTCTCAACATAAATCAAATGGAAGTCACCTCACTCGATTCTATAAATGTAAGCGCAAAGATACTTTGGGTCGTTTAATTAACAAGCTTGTAAATACGTATTCGAGTATCGATAACAGAAACGACGAGTTGATTCAACTTCGGTAGAGTTGGAGTTCTCCAACCACCCGATGGTGGCCGATCGGATCTCTCTTTCTAAGCCGTACTACCACTTAGAAGAAGAGGAACCGTCCCATTGTTATCGGTTAATTCATTCACACTGACCCTCTCACTGAACATTGATCTTGAAGAAAACATCAAAATTCACTTGGTTTCCATTATGGTCATTTTGATAAGATTAGTGATTAGCAACACTGCACTACTCCGCACAATTTTAGCCAACATTAACAAGATATTTTACAAAAATAAAAAAACGAACAGGTTTCACTGTTAACGGGATCTGACTTTAATAGCGAGAAGGTCAACGCATTGATCGTAGAAAAAACCTCTTATTGAGTGATAATAAAAAACAATTCGCTTCAAACCATTCCACTCACCGGTCAAAATAGTACTCTTGTCCAGTATACTGCCGCCGCACTTGTACTCGGGTGTCCCTGTCCCCACTCGGTGGAAGATCGCCGTGTGCCACGGCCAGTTTCCGATGGTCGCAGGCCGCCCCTCCACGATCAGGTTGACCGTTTTCTGATGCCGTTTTCCACATTCTTTGGGCAGTTCGAGCTGGATCGATTTCCCGACGATGCCCAGCAGTAATACCCATAGGAAGACTGCGGCCGCCGTAGCCTTATGGGTCATCTTGTTATTTGATTTTGATTACAAACTACTCACACTACGTAATACACTCGCTCGCCACAACCGGCAAAAACGCGATCTGATCTACGTGAACGTCTCCGATGGACTGTTGTTAGGTTGCCCAGCGTCAACAGAGAAGCGTGAGAACCGGTCTCATCTGTACATTGGGGAGTGAAACTTTAGTTGTGTCAGTTGCTTTATTTACGTTTGGGGATTTCCCTTCGTTGTGAATTCGGACGCTGTTTCTTATCATGACGGCTGAGTTTACCGGTTTGCAGTTTAGAGTCTGACATGATTCCGATCCCGGTGGGTTTGCGATCAGCTGCGTGTTTTTTTTGTAAATTTTACAACTTCTATTACAGAGAGCATTTTCATCTCTTGCTACATTATTTGCTGCTTAGATTGGTGAGAAAACAGTATTTTCTTATGGATTTTACGGAAAGTTTTCATGGAGACAGCGGCTCATTCAAACTGTTAGTTCCCAACTAGGTAGATTACTATTTTAAAATTTTAAATTAAAGGTAACATTGACTGTCCAGTGGCACCTGATAGTTTTCTGCAGTTTCCCTTAGAAGTTCCTAGAGTTCCAATGTGACTTCGTGCAGAACACGACCGATTTGTAGTCCAACCTGCCATACACCCAGTCGCTTTGTTGTTTTCAACATTGAACTCCATTAACTACAATACATTCAGCTTCATTCCGCATCGAACGCTGAAGTGCTTCGGTCGAGTTTTTGCACTCCGTACTACAGGGTGCGGCAGAAAATAATGCGAAAATGTTCAAACTTGAGTATTGGGTTAATTCGTGTAGCTAGTGACTAAATTCTGTCGAAAGTGTATCTGTTTATGTTTACTTTCAAATGCTGCATCCAAACAATTTATTTGTTTTATAGCAAATTCGTCAAAATGTTCGCGAAAAAAGTGCTCACCAGTTTGTTGCTCGCCCAGAAGAAGCCGAAAGAGATTGCCAAGATGGTAGGGTGCCATTTGGCAACAGTTTTCCACATGAAACTCCACTGCAGGATGGTCCTGGGTGGCGGAAGCAGGAAAGCGGACGTCCGCGCGCGGATCCGATCGGTCCGTGCAAAATTGCGCGCAACCGGCGGTGTATTCCATAAGAAAACTTGCAAAGGAAGCCAATATTTCGGAGATCGATGCTGTGGCCAACAGCCGCACAGACAACAAGATGGAGCGCCGTGTCCCACATCCAGTCGAACCCAACAATGGTTGAACGATAACATGACGTTTTGGCCGAAGGATTTGTGGCCCCCTAGCAGTCCAGATCTTAATCCGTTGGATTATTCGGTTTGGGCATATAAGCGCTGAAGCACGAGCTCTGCAAAACATCACATCCTAGTGTGAAAACCCTGAAGTCAACCATAACACGCACATGGCAGTCAATGTCGGAGGACTACGTCCGAAAGGCATGCTCAGGCTTCCGGCGATCGGCTCGAGGATGTTATTAATGAGAAATGGAGGACACATCGAATAGAAATTTGTTTAAAAGGACTTTATAAAAATAAATGCACTCCGAAAATGTTGATATTATTGCTTGAATTAGTTGAAAATGGGATTTGGAAAGAAAAAGAAACAAATTTTCGCATTATTTTCTGCCGCACCGTGTAGTTAGATTAAACCCGAACAGGTTTTTCAAATAAATGTCATGATTATTTTCAATGCACGTTGTTTAGATGCTTGAGCACTATTCTCAAAGTTTGGAGTGTATCCTGATGTTCTCATAAAATCTATAGCATGTTTTAACCATAACTAATGCTACATGCATGTCTTTTTTATAATCATCATTCTAAACGTTCAATTATATTTGAAATATTTAACATAAAACCTTTTTTTGAATGATTATAGTAACAAAGTGCTAAAAAAACGCTGATACCATATTCGTAATCGCACATCATTGAATAGGGCTGCCTTCGGTAAATTGGTTCTACATTATTATATCTGGGAAATATAGATTATAATAATACCTGGGAAATATGAAAAAAAAACCATGAGTTTAGGGCTTAATTGATGACCTAGAACATCCTGATACAGGAAGAAAAATAAATCCATTATTCATAGTATAAAGCGTTGTTTTAGAATATGGTACATATGCATACGTATTATTATTTTTTAGTCTTTCAATTTTAAATTTGTAGTGACAAACATTAAATAGTTTTGTATCTTTCTGGATGTTCTAGGTTATCCAAAATGCACATAGGTTCAGAGCCTACTATCTACAGTTATAACATAAGCTTTTAAGGCTATATAAGATTATGATATGTATTCAAAAATATTGAATGAACCTTTGTACAATGTCCAGCAGTCATTATATCGATAATTTTTGTGATGTTCTAGGTCATCAAAACTGTCCGATAGAGTTCAGAACTTAGGATCTACAGTGGTAACTATAGCTTTTGGGCTATACAAAGTAACGCTACGTATTCAACCATTTTCAGTGAATATTTTAGAACGTAAACAATATTACGAGATAAACTGGAATGATTGGGGTCATCCAAACTGTTCTTGAGCTTCAGAACATAAGATCTACAGTTGTAACAGTAGGTTTCTGGAGTATGCAATAGGATTTAACAATAATCATTGAATAGTGTAGAAGGTCAAAGAGCCTTAATGCGACAATCTTGGGATATTTTAGGTCATCCAAACTGTCCTTGAGTTGAAAAAATAAGATCTACAATTGTAACAGTAGCTCTGGGCTATATAAGGAGGCTAGTGTGGATTCAAACATATTCAATGAATCTTTGGAAGGTCCACAGTAAATATTTTAAAACCTTCTGTTCTACTAGGTCATCCAAGCTGTCGTGGCGTTCAGAACTTATGATTTACAGTTGTAACAGTATATTTTTAGCGATGCAAAGTTACAATAAATATTCAAACATATTCAATTAATATTCTTAAAGGTCCAACAAACATTATAAAGCAATAGGACATGTTCTGGGTCATCCAAACTATCCTTGAGATCAGAACACAGGACCTACAGTTGCAACAAAAAGCTTTCTGGGGCTATGCAAAGCTACGGTGTGTATTGAAACATATTCATTGAGTGTCTCGGTGTTGGTCTTCCTGCTGGACATTATGAGATAATCTTCTAAGTTATCCAAACTATCCTGGAATTCAAAACTGAAAATCTACAGCTTTAAGTGAAGCTTTCTGGACCAAACAAAGTAACAATATGTATTTGACCAGTTTACATGAGTCTTCTGAAAGGTAAACTGATATAATGAGATATCTTGGGATGTTCTAGGTCACCAACACTGCCCTTGAATTCAGAAGTTATAATCTATGAAAGGGGATGATATGCATTCAAGCACATTCAGTTAATTTTCTGTAAGATCACCAGCCATTATCAGATTATCTTGGGATGTACAAGTTTCAAAAACTGACTTGAGTTCAGAACTTGAGATACACAGAAGTAACCGTAGCTTCTTGGGCTATACAAAACTACAATAACTATTCAAATATATTCAATGAATATTCTAAAACGTCCACAGGCATCATAAGATCATCTTGTTAGATTAAGATAATTCAAAACATAAAGTCTGCAATTGTAACAGCAGCTTTATGGGCTATACAAAGTAAGGTTAGTTTGTTTGGCATGGATATCCCAAGAGTATCTGCATAATGTCTGTTGATCTTCCAATGACATGTCTATATTGAATATGTTTGAACATTTATCATAACATTGTTAAAGCGGATAAAGCTACTGTTACAATTGTAGATCTTTAGTTCTTAACTCCAGGATAGCTTGGACGACCTAGCACATCTAAAAAAATGTAATCTACATTTTTCAATCATTTCTATATTATTGAGCACCAATTTAAACAGAACACATCAAATTGCTTGTACACTCAGTATACGTAATAATATAATATAAAAAACCGAGCAAAATTTTGCTTCCAAAAAACGCCATGTTCACCCTTCTGTAACTTTCTCAATAATCAATATCAAACATTATAACCAATGTATAGACCTTATGTAACAAAAATGTTGATAAAATTTAAAAATTTGAAGTTATCATATCATATGTAAAAAAGTCATTATTGGACATAGCAATTTAAAAAATCCGTATATCTGTGAAAAATTTAGGTAGCATATCAAAAATCACCTCGGCTTTTTATTTGCACCGATATTTCAACAAGGTGACTATCGGGTGAAAAAGGGAAATACTCATGTTGATGCGTCAACTCTGACGCCAGCTGTAGTCCAAACCACTTAATGGAAATAGTTCAAATTTTTTCCAAATTATTTTTTGAATTATTTAAAGCTATGGAGAAATTTTTAATATCCGAAATAAATTTTTCACAGAAATACGGATTTTTGAAATTGCTATGTCCAAAAATGACTTGTTTTACATATGTTATGCTAACTTTAAATTTTTAAATTTTACCAACATGATATTTTTGTCACATAAGGTCTAAACATTGGTTATAACGTTGTCAAATTTTCAGCCAAAAATATTGATAATTGACAAAGTTACAGAGGGTTGAACATGGCATTTTTTGGAAGCAAAATTGTGCTCGGCTTTTTTTTTGCTACTGAGTGTATGAAAACGTTTGCAAAATTTTAATCCTGATAGAATTAATTCAAAAAATATTGCATTGTACAATCTGAATTGCTTACATTTAGTTGGGTAGTCCTACGTCATCATTCCGAGCAACCAAATGGGGCTGCATCTTGTAGTTTTTTTTCCTTTTACGGTAGAAATCAAAATCCCATTAATGGGTAAAAATTTTACCCATTTAATTAAAGAAATTAGCAATCTCAATTCACCCATTATCAAGTATTTCGCACAAATGTCAGAACATGGGTGTTTTTATTCAAAAAAAAAAAAACATTTTTAATGGGTTGACTCCTTTTTAGGGAAAGGGGTAAAATTTTACCTATGATGGATTTTTAATTCTTATCGTGTAAGGGCAAGTAGCATTTTTTTGTTCCCACTCGTCTGTTATGCCTTGTTCAGACTACGGAGTTGTAACATGATACAAGACTATCTTGATGACGTTTTTCGTGTTAATAGTTTTTATAACACCCTTGTATTATGTTACAACGCCGTTGTCTGAACGCCGTAGTGGATTGTGTATTTCTCTCCCAAATAGTGGAATTGTTCTGCATAGGGTGGTTCAAATAAAACTATTAGTGACGTAGTTTAAAATTCTGAGTACTACGTCTAAAGGGTGATACGGTCAAAATTTGGTCAAGGGAAAACGCGTGTAAATCGGTGAAATCGTTTATTTAAAAAATCAAATTAAATTTCTTTTTCAAGTTCAATTAGTATAAAATTCAGGAAAAAATATTCAGTTAGGCTTCCGCTTTTCCAAATCCGAATTGCCGGGCCTTACGCTTGACCCCTGCCATCAGATTTTGTACAGCCACCTTGTCCACCTTCTTCGCCGCAGAAAGCCAGTTTGCCTTGAACTGCTGCTCGTCCTTAGCAGTTTTTTTGGTCTTCTTTAGGTTCCGCTTGACAATAGCCCAGTATTTCTCAATTGGGTGGAGCTCTGGCGTGTTGGGAGGGTTCTTGTCCTTGGGAACCACCTGCACGTTGTTGGCGGCGTACCACTCCATGGCCTTTTACCGTAATGGCAAGATGCCAAATCCGGCCAAAACAGTACGGAACAACCGTGTTTGCTTCAGGAAAGGCAGCAGACGTTTATTCAAACACTCTTTCACGTAAATTTCTTGGTTGACAGTCCCGGAAGCTATGAAAATGGCTGCTTTTCAAGCCACAGGTACAGATGGCTTGCCAAACCAGATATTTCTTTGCGAAATTTGACAGTTTCGTGTGCTTGAAAATATCTGCTACCTTTCCCCTTCTCTTTGCCGTATAAAACTCTCTGTCCCGGAAGCTGCTTGTAGTCGGCTTTGACGTAGGTTTCGTCGTCCATTACCACGCAGTCAAACTTCGTCAGCATCGTCGTGTACAGCCTCCGGGATCGCGCGTTGGCCGTCGTATTTTGTTTATCATCGCGATTTGGAGTCACTACCGTCTTGTAAGTCGATAGTCCGGCTCGTTTTTTGGCTCGATGCACGGTTGTAGACGATACACCCAGCTTATTTGCGGCATCTCGGAGAGATAGGTTAGGGTTTCGCTTGAAACTACCGGCAACTCTCTTTGTCGTCTCAGTGGCTTCCGGTTTTCGATTTCCCCCCGATCCAGACTTCCTGGCTGTCGACAAACGTTCCCCAAACACTTTAATTACATTTGTAACGGTTGATTTGGCAACTTTTAGCGATTTTGCCAACTTTGCGTGCGAGTAGCTCGGATTTTCGCGATGCGCGAGCAAAATTTTGATACGCTGCTCTTCTTGCTTGGACGGCATTTTGACAACTGAAGAGTGAATTCCAAAATCAAAATAGGAGCAACATTCTACACACACCTTCAAAATGAGGGGTATTCAGGTTTTTAAATGCAAAATTGAAAGAAATACGTCAAGTTGATATTGACCAAATTTTGACCGTATCGCCCTTTATATGGCCTACAGTTGCAAGAAAAGCTTTCCAGGCTTCGCAAAGCTACGCCGTTTATTGAAATATATTCATTGGATATCTTGGAAGACCAACAGACATTATGAGATAATCTTCTTTGGAAAACCTCCAACTGTCCTGGAATTCAAAACTGAAAATCTTCATCTGTAACTGTAGCTTTCTGGATCAAACAAAGTAACAATATGTATTTGACTAATTTAAGTAAGTCTTCTGGAAGGTAAACAGTTATAATGAGATATCTTGGGATGTTCTAGGTCACCAAAATTGCCCTTGAGTTCAGAAGTTATAATCTATGAATACGATGACTATTCAAATATATTCAATGAATATTCTGGAACGTCCACAGACATCATGGGATATTCTGGTTAGTTTTAGGTCATTCAAACCATAAGGTCTACAATTCTAACAGCAGCTTCATGGGCTTCACAAAGTTAAGTTAGTTTGTTTGCCAGGAACATCTCAAGATTATCTCATAATGTCTGTTGGTCTTCCAAAGCATTCATTGAATATATTTGAATATATATCATAACATTGTCAAGCAGATAAAGCTACTGTTACAACTGTAGACCTTAGGTTCTGAACTCCAGGTCAGTTTGGATGAGCTTGCGCATCTCAGAAAATATATCCTACTTTTTCTATCATTTCTATGTTATAACGGGTGGCAATTAAAATTTTGGAATTTTTTCGAGGCCTCTATGCTCAACAACAAACGAGCTCAGAGAGAAATAAGAGTGTGTATGCGTTAGCTTTCTCTCCTCTTTCTGCTAGTATTTTCTGTTTTGTTTATGCTTGCTCAGTTTTGCTCAAAATGCCGTCGAAACAAGAAGTATTTCGCGAGCTCGTTGTACAGTTCTACGAACTGCACAGAAATCTCGGCAAAACGTATACGGTACAACATTTTAAAAGCGAAAATGTTGCGACTTCGACTGTTTACCATATCCTAAGATCCCCAACAATTGCTCGCAAGCAAGGTAGTGGAAGACCAGCCAAAATTATGGACGCAAAAGGACTTCGTTCTCTTTCTCGTGCCTTCAACAACAAGGATTCACTGAGCCAACGGGATGCCGCAAAAAAGTTCAACTGTTCTCACCAGTACATCTGCAAAACATTGAAAAAAGAGTCGGAATAAAGTGCCGAAAGAAGACGCGAGCCCCGGAATATACTGATGCACAGATTTCAACGCTGAAATCCCAATGCCGTTGGTTGATTAAAAATTATTCCGGAAAAAGTTTTGTTTTGGACGACGAAAGCTACTTCCCTCTTTCGAAGACGCAGATTCCCGGAAACGATCGATACTATTCAACGGATAGTTCTACTACACCTCCGAACATAAAATATAAGTTTAAACATAAGTTTGAACAGAAAGTGATGCTGTACATTGCCATTTCCGAGAAAGGCATTTCTAAGCCATGGTTCAAGCCCTCTGGTTTGGCAATCAATCAAGATGTGTACCAGAACGAATGTTTGAAGAAAATTTTGATCCCGTTTCTACAAAAACATCATGTTGATGGACAATACGTGTTTTGGCCGGATAAAGCGTCATCGCATTACGCCATAAAAACACAATCGTTTCTGAATACCCATTCGATCCCATTTGTACCCAAAAACCACAACCCGACAAATCTGCCTCAGTGTCGCCCAATCGAAGATTTCTTCGGGGTTTTGAGTTCCTTGGTGTACAAAAATAACTGGAGAGCCACGAATTGCAAACAGTTGATTGGTATAATCAAGAGATGCATTCGCAAAGTTGATATGGAGGCCGTACAACGCTCCTGTTCCGACATCAAACGGAAGCTTCGCCGAACATCCGATTACGGACCGTTTTCAAATGTTCACTAATTTTTTTTCAACAATGGACAATGTATCTTTTATTTGAATAAATCAGATCTTCTTCAACTATGTTTGTCTTTTTTTGACAGCTTGAGAAAGAAATTCCAAAATTTTAGTTGCCACCCGTTAGAGTACCAATTTAATCAGAACAAACCAAATTGCTTGTATAATAACTTTTGGAAAATGTTAGGCCTGAAAGGGTTAATTCAAAGAGTATTGCATTGTATAATCTGAATGGCTTACATTTAGTTGGGTAGTCCTACGTCTTCATTCCGAACAATCAAATGGAGCTGTATCTGATAGTTTTTTTTCCTTTTAGGGTAAAAATTAAAATCCCATTAATGGGTAAAATTTTTACCCATTTAACAACAGAGTCTGTCCATAAAATTAGCAATCTCAATTTACCAATTATCAAGTATATCGCACAAATGTAAGATCATGGGTATTTTTTTTTTACAAAATTTTTTTTTTATGGGTTGGGGCAATGGGTGAAATTTTACCTATGATGAATTTTTAATTCTTATCGTGTAAGGGCAAGTAGGCCATTTTTTTTGTTCCCACTCGTCTGTTAGTGGATTGTGTATTTCTCTCCCATATAGTGGAATCGTTTTGCATAGGGTGGTTCAAATAAAACTGTTAGCGACGTACGTTACCATTCTGCACGTCTACATCCCATCTCGAGATGTGGAAATAGATGGTGTGGTTTCTACAGTTAGCCTGAAGTGTGAAGACGTTATGGGAGGTATGGGATGAGTTCCAAAAACTGCTTCGTCAACCATTGAAATTCTGGAATGTAAACAATTACATGCCTCATCAACGGTAGATGGAAGAAAAACGTATTTCTACGTACTTCTCTGCAGTTCGATTAGAGTTTTGAATATAATTTTTCTTCAGGATACAGAGGGACTGTTCCCATATAGATCTCATGTTCCTTTATCCGAACGTTAATTACAAAGAGTAAGTATATTGGTTTCTTAAGGTAATATCGTTGATTTTTTGTAGGATGAATTTCTAGTTATGAGATAACCCTACAGTACTTTCCTGTACTTTTCTTAAATACTCTTGAAATATTACTGAAATACCCTGGAACTTTCCCGTAGCTTAGCCAGGAAGATTTCACAGAGTATCTCAGAATATCCTTTTCAATCAACTCAAGTCCACGCTATTTTCGCTTGTTTTGAAAGAAAATATGCATTTAATGCGGATATAATATTTCCATCATCACAACAAAACCACCGTTTTATTCTCCGCTCAATGCGAGTGTTACTGCCGACGAAATGACATAAAGAATGCACGTGTCACCAACTACGAATTCAACTTTCCCTGTACGCTATTTTTACGGTTAGTATTAGGTTGAATAACGAAGAAAAGTCCACCCATGCTTACGATTCACTTACGCCACGAAATGACGAACGTCGTGCAGTGCGGATTGCATATTAATCTGATTTTAATTTGCCGTGTATGTGTGTGTGTGTTTGTGTTCATTTACATGCTGAGTTGCACTTTGCAGACATGCAGGCGGTAGAAAAAGCGCCATCAGCTTCCCATCGCTCGCACACGTGGGAAGCTTAATTTTTAATTTGTTTTTAATGGGAACAATTAAATCGGAATTTGAGATCTTGATGATAAATTGAATTGTGGAACTTGCTGGAATAAGTTTTCGCATTTGAATATATGTATGGTAGAGTATCTTCTTTGTGGATTGGAAGATGTAGAGATCCCACTCTCTGCACAAGCAAAACTATAAACGTCGATGACAATAAAATTCCATTTGTAAAGCGGTATCCCCCGCAGAGATATGTAGTTCTGCCTTTTGTACTTGCTGAATGTAATTGAAATGGCCTTTTGTTTCTCGCATGCCCTCATCATACATTCGAGCTGTAGCACCTAGGTAAAAGGTAGTCCTTTTGGAATCGTACAAAAGTGAACAATCAGTTCTGTATATCTTTCTCGCTCTCTCTCTAATTCTCTCAACCACCGTGGGTTCCGGGATATGCATATGTGAAGGTATGTGAAAGAATAGCAGATCCTTCTTTACCCTAGTCACTTCCGATGTTCCCGGCGAACATTAAACATGTGATCCGTAGGGAGAATTCATCGACCTGAGCGGGGGGAGGAGGGAGGAAGTGCAACAGGATTTAGTTTAGAAGTAAGACTTCCGACATAACTTTTGGTTGTGCATATTTTCCGGTTCGGGACTGCTGCAGTTTGGGGACCTTCGCCCTGTTGCATATGCAGAAGGCGTGCAATGTGGGTATTAAGATAGGCGATGACAACGGTGAAGGATTTTGTTCACAGGCTGCGTGCTGGGGCGAGTTTTACGTAGATTAAAGTTCTGCAGTGTCCCCTAACGTTGCGATCAAACTAAAATGGCTGGTGTACATACATAATGGATGTCAACACAAAATTATTAAATTAAAAGAAACAACGTTATATTGGTCATGTTATCAAGAATTTTACTGTCTAATTATTAATGTACCGGTTCAAGCCACAGATAGATTGCCATAAAAACTAAGCCCTCAGTTCGACATTAGAAAATGTTTTTTTTTCACAATAACATTTTTAAAAGCACCAGCAACGTACTTCTCATTTTAAGTACTCGTGTTATGAAGTATAACACTATTAAAAGGAAACAAAATTCACGAAGAGAAGAGGCTCACGAGAAGACAATGTTAGCCTCCTAGCACGAGTTCAGATCGGCTGTGATGAAATCGAGGTAGTAGATGAATTCGTGTATCTGGGCTCATTGGTGACCGGCGATAATGACAGCAGCAGAGAAATACAAAGGCGCATTATGGCTGGCAATCGTGTCTAATTTGGACTCCGAAGGACGCTAAGATCGAACAAAGTTCGCCGAACCACAAAGTTGACCATCTACAAGACATTAATTAGACCGGTAGTTCTCTACGGCCACGAAACATTGCTAGTGGAGGACCAACGCGCCCTTGGAGTCATTGAACGGAAGGGGCTGCGTACCATCTACGGTGGAGTGCAGATGGAAGACGGAACGTGGAGGCGAATGAACCACGAATTGCACCAGTTGCTGGGAGAACCTCCCATCGTACACATCGCAAAAATCGGTAGACTACGATTGGCTGCCGATGGGCCACGGAGCATCCCAAGTAGCACTCTACGGTCATAATTAGTTGTAGTAACTTGATTATAACTTAGCAAGTCATATTTATGTTATCTCAACCGAATGGCAACTAGTGTGCTACTTGGGATCCGTTTACTCGGATGAAGCAATCGGACGGAGGCAAAAGTTTCGGTGATGGTCGGTTTCGGAACAAGATAGCTTGACTTTTGCCTTCGTTCACTTTAATTTTCCAGCTTTTGAGGTACGTCACATAAGCGGTTACCCCTTGTTGCAAACGGAAACGGTAGTTTGTTGGCATTCGACCGCTGGCCATTATTGCACTGTCGTCCGCGTACTACGCCAGGTTGCGGCCAGCTGGAAGCTGGGGTACGTCTGAGGTGCACAGATTGTACAGTATGGAGCCCAGAAGGCTAGGGATGTGGAAGTAGTTCGCCTCCCCGCGGTGCTCCCTGGAAACGTTAAGCTCCCCTTAACGGCTAAACGAACTACAACAGAGGAAGCGCCATACGGCGCAGGAGCCGGCAGGAGGTCGTAAGCGGTCGTGACATGGGGAACAGGGACGATCCTGGGCTGCACTCCCAGACGTTCCAACCCCGGTCCTGGCCCTGGCTTTCTCGATCGGAGGAGGGACCATACGACGCGTGGTTCGGCAGGTACCGTAAGCGGTCGAGTAGGGAGATCGCGGACGATCTGGATTGACCACCAGACGTCCCGAACCCTGCTTGGATCCAGGAGCATCTCGATCGAATCAGCGTCAGGTCGGCGAAGCTAACTACTAAAGACCTATGTAGTTAGACATAGTGGGTGCGTAAAGCACACTAGCCCCCTCCCTGAAGTAATACCGAAAGGTGGTTCCGGGGAGGGCCGGGGCACATGGCACGGGTGGGTTTTTAGTGGGTCGAGGAGTTGGCACTCTCATCCCTACACTCTGAGTTCTTCAGGAGTCTGTTTGCAGATTTTCCATCCCGTCAAAAAAAAAGAGCCCAGAAGTCTGCCTTGGGGCACACCGGCTGGGATAGATTTGAGAGCGGACGATGCTGCTGTAAGTGATACTCTGGAGGAACGGTTCCTTACCATCCTCGTCAGGTAGCTCGGGAAGTTCGCCTGTACCAATTAGTGGATCAAGCCGTCGTGCCACACGTTGTCCACATCCTAAAGGACCATGGCCATGTTGGTTGATAGCGACTTGTTGCGGTGTATAATATTTTCCACTCGAACCAGTTGGTGGACGGTAGAGTGTCCCTGCCTAGAACCGAATTGCTCTGGTGGTATGACGTGGTTCTCTTCTACTTGCAACATCAGTCGTTGGAGGATTGCAACATCAGTGCGTTGGCCGCTCGAAAATTTTGCTGACAGCCGAAAGCAAAGTTATAGGCTTATAGCTTGTAGGGGTAGTAGGATCCTTTCCAGGTTTCAGGAAAGGGATAACTTTACCTGTCTTCCACTTCGTTGGAAAATGGTCCAGCTGGAAACACCTGTTGAAGAGTTCCGCCAAGAAGCGGAATGCTTTGCCGAAGATTTTCTTCAGCACCAGGTTAAAAATGCCATCGTTTCCCGTGGCTTTCTTGTTTTTCCCGCTCTTCACTGCTGCAGGAACTTCGTTTTCCATCATGTGATGTTGTGGGAAAACTGTTGATTTCTTACGGCCTTCATTCGATCCCCAATTTGATGGTTGAGAATGCAGAGCTCCTCTTTCTTCAGAAGACATCCGGTTCGTTGGAACTGTCGGCGAACGGTGTTCCATTGTTGGATTAGCTGTCAAGTGCAACGGTCAATACTGCCCATCGGATACAGGCTTCCTCTGCTGCGTGGACAGTTTCCTCGAATATACGCTATTGGTTGTCGATGACTTCGACTGATGAAACGTCCGGGTTGCCAGGAAGACGGAAGTCCACCAGGTGACTGAACGCTACCCAGTTGACTCGATGGTAATCGCGCCTCATCGATAGTGGAACTAGCGTTGGGTTACAGTCGCATACCACCGGATAGTGGTCGGAACTTAGCTCGTGATGAGTGACCGGCTTCGAGAGTGCCATGTCGGATAGGAACAGGTCTTGGGCGGATATACTTCCAGCTGGGGATAGAAAGGTCGGATCGTCTGGGAAGTGGATAGCACACGTACCTGAGCTAAGGTGATTAGTCAAATGGTTGCCGTTTTTGTTGGTCAAATGATTTTTCCACATCTTGGAATTCCGGCGGTTTCCGAACTGTTCAGCAGAGCAGGATAGTTTTCATTACTCAGGGAAGGAGCGGGCGGTACCTTGCTGAATTGATTTCGACCCTGCTGGTTGGACGTAGTTTGATGCCGTATTCGAAGAAATACGGCTCGTTTCGGGCAGTTACGATCCATAGCTGGGTAGGCGTCGCCACAGTTGGCGTATCGCTTGGCCGGAGCATCTTTCGTCGGGCATTCTTCCGTGTCGTGGGTTCCACCGCAGTTGTTGCACCTTCTACTGAGGTGACAGTTCCGGGTACCGTGACCGTGGACAGGCAACGCATACACTGCGTTACGTTCATGCGCTTATTTTGGTGCGCCTCCCAGCGTACCAAGATCTGTCTTATCTGCTTGCCCTCCCTTAGTTTGGTCAGGTTCGCGTATCCTTTGGTGAAGTGAGGCAAATAGAATGCCTCATCCAAGGTGGCGTATTCGCCCTTTTGTCAGATGATGTGTACAGTTTTGGCAACCAGGTCATGTTCCTCCTTCAGACGATTGATGAGGATTTCCGGTGCTACCAGTGCAAGACCTCGTAGAACCACCCGGTTACTTGGTGATTTTAGACGCAACTCGAGCCTTGCATGGCTCCATTTTCGCGGCTAGCGTCGCATATTCAACCCAAAATGGCGTATATAATCTTGTTCATCAACCACACCAACAGCCGAACCGCAATCAACTTCCCTACGAAAATTACAGCTTTCAACACATGCCTCTATAAAACATGGCACGTTCAAACGCTTGATGGAAAAGATTTTCATACAGTTCTCTTCCGACTCAGACCCACTGTCTTTAAGATCCTCCCTTAAACGCTTGTAATAATCTGCCGCAATCCACAAATTTAACATGCATCTTCTTTTTCTTTTTAAGTTCGTAGCAGTATTTTTTTGTATGCCCCTTTTAGTTACAAACATTGCAAAAGTAAGACTTTCTCGGGGTAGGAAATGTCAAATATTCTTCTTCAATCAAACGCTGCTGGACATGCTTGTCCAAAACACCCATCACGAGTTTATCCCGTATGGCCGTCTCCTTAAAAACCTAAAACTCGCAGCTTTCGGTTTGTAATTTAACCTTCAGGATGAAATCCTCTGCAGTCTCGGTGACTTCGAGACCATGAAGTAAAATTTATAGCGTTGAAAAATGTCTGCTTCCGTCTTGTTGAATTGACGCTTTACTGAGTCAATTATTACATCATAGGTCAAAGTAGAACGATCTACACCAGGGAACTTCAATTCCGCTGGAATTTTATTTATCTTGAAACCCCATTCAGTTTGCTCAACATACTGGGCAAAACTGGTGGACCCAAGAATGTATGCTTCTATTTGCAGCATTGGCATTATACTACAGGTAGTTAAACCGATCAAAATCTGGCTCGGGGGGTTTCACAACAACAGCCGGTCAGCAACCAAATAATACCACAACTTACTTACTTATGTCTCCTGTCCATCCCTAGGGTTGCATAGGGCCAACATGAAAGACTTCCATCCGCCCAACTTTAGCCTTGAGCTGGGCCCAGGTCAGATTTCGATCGACTTCCTTTACTCCTTGATTAAGGCCCCGACGCCACGAGCCCCTGAGTCTGCCTCTGCTGCGATGTCCTACTGGGTTCCAACCCAGCGCTTGTTTGCAGATTTCGTTTCCACTCCTTCGTTGGGTGTGGCCGACCCAACTCCACTTTCGTTCTCGGATTTCCATTGATATCGGTTTCTGTTGGCATCGACGATGGAGCTCAGCATTTGAGATCCAAGTGTGAGGCCACCAGACACGAATTACATTCCGCAAGCATCGGTTGATGAAGACCTGAAGCTTTTCGGTAGTCTTCACTGATACGTACCACATCTCGCAAAAGCAGCCCTAGCCTTCTTGATTTGTGCACCTATGTCGCTCTTGGTTCCGCCGTCTGACGCTATCTGGCTGCCGAGATATTGGAAGCTATCGACTTTCTCCACTGCTTGTCTCGCTACCGTAAAATTAGAAGGATTGCGCGTGTTGACATCCAACGATTTAGTCTTGTTGACGTTGATAATGAGACCCACCGAAGAGGAGCTTTCAGCGAGGTCGTTGAGCTTGCTCTGCAGATCAGAGTGCCGTATCTGCATATCCGGAAACCATAGAGTAGGTCTGAAAGCCACCAGGTGGGTCGTAGGGTGCGGATAACGAATGGCCATCAGATATCAGCTAGCTGCGAATATCCGAATTAGCAGTCCCGGACAATCAGCGGAGGCTGACCTGGATGTGGGGGGACTGCACAATTATTGGACACTGTTGAGTATCTTCCAAAAATCCACAAATATCAGATAGGCAGCCTTGTCGAAGCAAGTCACCCCGCTGTACGGGGAAAAATTCCAAGGCTCCTCCAACCTGAGCGCCTGTCCACCAAGGAGGTGCGGCTCAAACAGCGCCTGTCTGGCATCCAGCGGCTGAATAAGAAATGCTGTTCCCCTCAAGCTACACCTAAGATGACAGCCCCATCACGGTGATAGGACCTTAGGCCAACCACCTACTGTTTCCGAAGGTAAACTGTTACAGAAACCAATTATGAAAGATTAAGAACTGATTTTACTGCATCAAATAATACCACAAGCAGCAGCATAACTCGCACAACCAGCAATCGTTAAAAATTACTTCTTACTACTAGTTCCAGGTCTTAGTAAAACTGTCGGTAAAACCTGCGGTATCATCCCCTGGCAAAAATGGAAAGACATAAACAATTTTAAAATTTTGTCAGAAAAAGATAATTTCTTATCAACACAGTAATTTATTGCTAGAACGAAAATATGAAGAGAAAGTATTGATTGTTCTGTTAGAGTACAGCAGGCTGGTAATTGAAAGATACAAGTTAAAAACCAGCCGAAGGTCATTTGAACGATACTATGCGATGCGAAAAACAATTAGTCTTCCAAAAGAACTACAATGTCCTCTTTCTCACTATGCACCCGACAAAAAAAAACTCTAGCCGAATAAAAGGTACTCCGAGTACAAAGGGATGGCTGTTTCATGTACCACGCAAAAAATTGCAAAGGGAAATGCTTGGATATCGCATTGGAAAATTCCTCTTCGGTCCATCGGATTCTTATAGTTATCTGCTTGGACGACGATTTGGAGCAAATTATTCTGCCACTATGGCAAATAAAAGAAAACGTAGAGGGCAACCTACTGATTCGCCTTCAAATCAAATCAATGTGAGTAATCAATTTGATATGCTCACAGATGATGAGAGTGATCCATCATCAAACCAGAATTCCAATAAACTTTCTCGATTGAGAAAGGAAAAAGTTCCCCCTATTGTGGTGACAATTTCGGATTTCCATGCTTTTCGCAATCTTAACATTTGTTGAAAGTGTGAAATATTCCCTTCAAATTTCCAGACGAGGTGAATGCCGTTTGCTTGCAGAAACCTTGGACGGATACAAACGTCTTCTTGAGTATCTTACTCAGAAGCAATATAATTTCTTCACATACGACACCAAAACTGAGCGTCTTTTCAAGGTTGTCTTGAAAGGTCTGCCCAGTGGTGAATCTGTGGAAGAAATAAAAAACGAATTAATAAAATTACTTGGTACTAGCCCAGTCCAAGTAATTAAAATGAAAACAAAATCCCGGCCTGGCGATTCCCGCAAAGGGATTTCAAATGATTTCTTCTTAGTTCACTTCAAGTCATGTGAACTCAATAACCTTAAGGTTTTAGAAAAAGCAAGCCTTTTGCTCCATGTCATAGTAAAGTGGGAACATTTCAAGAAGACTGGAGCAAACTTTCAAAGCCTCACCCAGTGTCGTAAGTGTCAGGGATGGGGTCACGGAACAAGGCATTGCCATATTGTTGGTAAATGCATGAATTGTGGTGATTCCTCACACACAAAGGACAACTGTCCTGCGAAGGAAGATCCTAAAAAATTTAAATGTTCGAATTGTGGTGAAAACCATAAATCAAATTTTTGGGAATGCAAGACTCGCAAAGCAATTTTGCAGTCGCGCACTAAACGACAGGTAGGAAAAAATATACGTTCCCGACCAGCTACTACCCATTTTGCAGCTGTTAACATCGATCAGCCAAGAGCAAATTCCTACCAAACCGTCGGTAGAAACAGTGGACAGGGTTTTCCATCCGCAACTTCAAACGCTCAACGAGGAGCAAATACTATTTCGATACCTGCACGTATCAACAGGGTTCATTCTGCAAACCCTACATTCTTACCTAACCGTGTTGTTAACAATGTTCAACATGTAAATGGACCTACCTATGCTTCCGTTGCAGCGGGTAGGAACCAAAACCAAAATTCCCACGAGACTTCTGATGAATTTGATTTAGGTAGCATATCCGCTCCTAAATTAGAATTTTTACAGCAATCGTTAATCGATATGATAACCGATATGCTAAAAACTAATTCCATGTTTGATGCTATTCAAATTGGTATTAAATTTGTCAATAATATTGTCATGACATTGAAATTCAGTAATGGATTTTAAGTCATTAAATATTTTGAATTGGAATGCCCGATCCATCAGAGATAACGCTATTTAATTTTTTAAGAGTTCATAACGTGCACATTGCTGTTATAACTGAGACTTATCTCAAACCTGCCCATAAGGTCAAAAGAGATCCAAATTATTTTGTCTACCGCAATTATCGCCTTAATGGAGCTGTTGGTGGCGTTGCCATCATTGTCCATAGGCGAATCAAACATCACATTCTTTCTTCATTTGAAACCAAAGTTTTTGAAACTTTGGGGGTTTCAGTTGAAACAAAATTTGGCCAATTTACTTTTATAGCAGCCTATTTGCCTTTCCAATGCACTGGCCAGCAAAAGAACTGGCTCAAGGGTGACCTTCAGAAACTTACCCGTCATAGGTCTAAATTCTTCGTTATTGGTGATTTCAATGCAAAACACCGCTCATGGAATAATTCTCAAAGCAATGCCAATGGTAGTATACTATTTGACCATTGTTCTGCGGGTTATTATACTATACAATATCCAAACAGCCCAACTTGCTTTTCTTCTGCAAGAAACCCCTCAACTATTGATTTGGTCTTAACTAATTCATGTCAACTTTGTAGTCAATTGATTACCCATGCTGACTTTGGTTCTGATCACCTTCCAGTTACATTTGAAATATCTCAAGAAATCATTTCTAATTCCATCAGTTCTACTTTCAACTACCATAGAGCTGATTGGGATCAATATCGAACATTTATGGAATACAACTTTGATCCTAATGTACCATTGCAAACAAGAAATGAAATTAATAATGCTCTTGAATCTCTGGCTTTTTCAATAGTTAGAGCAAGAGCAGCTTCAGTACCTAAATGCGAGGTTAAATTCGATTCAGTTATAATTGATGACGATCTTCAGCTCTTGATTCGTCTGAAAAATGTACGTAGGCGTCAATATCAACGAACACGTGATCCCGTTATGAAAGACATATGGCGAGATTTACAAAAGCAAATTAAAAAACGCTTCTCTGTCCTGAGGAACAAAAACTTTGAAAATAATGTGTCAAAATTAGATCCGAGTTCCAAACCTTTTCAGAAACTCTCTAAAATCTTGAAAAAACCTCAAAAGCCTATACCAGCACTTAAGGAAGGTGATAAAATTTTGCTCACAAATGCGAAAAAAGCTCAAAAACTTGTTAAGCAGTTTGAGAGCTCCCATAATTTCAGTTTGGGACTTACTAGTCCTATTGAGGAATCGGTTTCCAGGGAGTATCTGAATATTTTCTCTCAAGAAAATATTTTTGATGATTCTTGGGGAACCGATTTGGATGAAGTAAGAACTATAACTAAAAAAATTCAAAATATAAAAGCACCAGGTGATGATGGAATTTTCTATATCCTCATCAAAAAACTCCCTGAGAGTACTTTGTCTTTCTTGGTAAAACTATTTAACAGATGTTTTCATCTAGCATACTCTCCAGATAAATGGAAAAATGCAAAAGTCGTACCAATTTTGAAGCCAGACAAAAATCCGGCTGAAGCTTCTAGCTACCGACCGATCAGTTTGCTTTCTTCAATAAGTAAGCTTTTTGAAAAAATAATTTTGAATAGAATGATGCTTCATATCAATTCAAACTCAATTTTTGCTGCTGAACAGTTTGGTTTTCGCCAAGGGCATTCAACTACGCATCAACTTTTGAGAGTAACAAATTTAATTCGTTCAAACAAAGCTGAAGGCTGCTCCACTGGAGTTGCTCTTCTAGACATAGAAAAAGCATTCGACAGTGTTTGGCATGAAGGTTTGATTGCGAAACTGAAAAAGTTTAATTTTCCGCTTTATATCATGAAAATAGTTCAAAACTACTTAACTGATAGAGCTTTGCAAGTTAATTATCAGAATTCTAAATCTGTTCAATTGCCCATTAGAGCTGGTGTTCCTCAAGGTAGCATACTTGGGCCAATACTATATAACATTTTCACTTCAGATCTCCCTGATTTACCTCAGGGGTGTCAAAAATCTTGATTTGCTGATGACACAGGCATTTCCGCTAAAGGAAAAAGTCTTCGTGTTATATCCAGGAGGCTACAAAAAAGCTTGGATATTTTTACAGATTATTTTCAAAAATGGAAGATTTCTCCTAATGCTTCCAAAACTCAACTTATAATATTCCCACACAAGCCTAGAGCTGCATTTTTGAAACCAAGTAATAGTTATATGGTCACTATGAACGGAGTTCCAATTTCTTGGTCAAGTCAAGTAAAATATCTTGGACTGATACTTGATCAAAAATTAACTTTTAAAGATCACATTGAGGGCATTCAAGCCAAATGTAATAAGCACATAAGATGTTTGTATCCTCTTATAAACAGAAAATCCAAACTTTGTTTAAAGAACAAACTTCTAATATTCAAACAAATTTTTAGACCGGCCATGCTTTATGCTGTGCCAATATGGCCTAGTTGTTGCGCAACTACGAAAAAAGCACTATAAAGGATTCAGTACAAAGTTCTGAAAATGATTTTGAAGCTGCCACCCTGGTTCAGTACTATTGAATTACATAGAATTTCAAACGTTGAGACGCTAGAAAAAATGTCCAACAAAATAATTCATAATTTTAGACAAAAATCATTGCAATCTTCAATTGCAATGATCAATTCTCTCTATAGATAAGAACTAGTTTTAAGAAATCAACTGTAATTCTGACACGCATGCAAAATCAACCCTGTTAAAAATTCTGAACAGACAAAGTAAACATAATATTAACACAATTAGATATTAATGATAGCATATAAGGTTGAAATGTTAATTACTTAGCAGGATCACCTAGGATAATATATGAATGTAAAATAATGTAAAATTTGGAATAAATAAAGAGTTAAAAAAAAACAATAAATTCCTCGCTACGACCGCAGCTGTTCTCAACTAAACACTTAATAGATAACGCGCTATGCCCCATCACAAAACCGGTTAACTCCATACACTGTGATAAACTTTTTCCACAACTCTTCGTTTTCAGTGAAATATGACGCGATTTCCACCGATTTTCCACCCGAACTAACTTTTTCCAAACTTTTCAAACTCGCCACACTGGGCCCATAGCCTTTTCATGCGATCAACTAAATAACTGACAGCGAATTATAAACATGTCCGCTCGCGCCCGAAGCTTGCTTCGATCTCCTTTTAAACGAATATTTCGTTTTTACTAAAAACTTTATTTTTGTGAACAAGTGTCTCTATGCTAAATGCGAAACATTTCTTAAAAAGTATCATGCTTTTTCCAAGTGTTGCTAATTTTAGAGGTTTCCACTTATGGGTTTCTTCTGTATTCGGGATTAAAAACTATTTGTTGCAACTTGCCAGTCAACAATCGTAACCGGTCGCACTTTCGTTGATCTACGATTGTATATAGGTAAACAGTATAACACTTTTCAGAGCTATCGATCAGCTGTCTTTGTTTATTTTTACTAGCGTCTCAACAGAGGATTTGGACTTTTAGGTCGAATGAAATGAACTCCTACACTAATCACGTACCTGTTATATGGTGTTGTACTATTTCTTATTGGTGTTTCACGTTCAGGTTACGGATTCAACAAATTTGCATAACGGATAACGTATATTGAATATATACAACAACAAAAAACAAGAGTCCTACTCAATTTAAAACGCAATAAAGAGACCAACTTCGGCGCCAATGAACGGTTGTAGCAGCTGATAACTTTCTTATTACACCACAAACGAACAAACCATAGAGCGATAATTCAGCTCCGAGCAAATAAAATTCTCACTTTTGAAATCCCACTCACACACACTGAAATAAGTTTATGGGAGATACTTAACTAGGCTGAAAGTGAACATCTGTTACATACCTATCTTCATCAGACCATCGTCCTTGCAGCCCGTTCGGAATGTTGTTCACGCGAGAAAAGTTACTCTGTCCAAATATTTTTCTGGTATACTGGAACGTTCTGCACAGCAAAGTGAGACAAGTTTGGTGGTAATTATTTGGAAACTGAATTAGCATTGAGTTTATTTGGAAACAGAACAACGTCAGTTGTTTGAAAACTATCACATTTAATTGAATGATGAAATAGACTTAAAGATTACCAGCAGTAGTTGGGGGGTAAATGGCGTTAATTAAAAACTAATCGATTCTCACCAGTAAAGCTCGATTCAAAATAAATCTGGACGCACGGTTTAATACACCACCGTGCTCCTCCTGGTGGTTGGAACAAAAAACGTTTGAAAGGCATTTGTTGATGTTTTATTGACAAACAAATTGGTGGAAAGTTTTTCTCGATTGATCGACGCATCTCGAAATTACGGATCATAGAACATGAGAAAAGAAAATTAATTGTGCACAAACATCTAGAGAATCCTTCGTGGTCAGCCTCGAAAATAGCAAAAGTGTTAAAATTCCCAAAGTCAACGGTGTGGCTTGTAATCAAACGTTACAAGAATACTCTGAGAGTGGATAGAGGACAGCCCATCTATCATAAAAGTAGCTCTAGGGACAAAGAACTGAGAAGAAATGGTATGAGGTACGTGATTTGGCAAACAAATACGATTCCAACTTTTCCACTGTGCGAAACATCCTTTCAAGAGAAGGATATAAATCTTTTTGTGCCAGTAAACATCCGAATCGCTCCCTGAAATAAAATGCAGTGGCCAAAAAGCGAGCACGATTACTATACAAACGAGTTAAAGATTTAAATCACATGAAACACAAATTTCAACCAATCATGAGAATTCTTCCTATTGTTATGAGTATTTGTATGTAGGGGTTTTTGGGACGGGAAAAGGTTCTCACGATGTTTTGAGATCCCTCCCCTGTCTGAAAAGGGGGAGGACTCTCATACAAATGAAACACAAATTTCTGCATAGATCGAGAACTAATCAAGTAATTGGAACCAAATTTGGCGTGAGGAGGTTTTTAAAGACAAGAAATGTCACCACGGTGGCCCCTTCCCTCTCAGGGGGGCTCTCATGCAAATGAAACACAAATTTCAACCAAACATGAGAATTCTTCCTACTGTTATGAAAATTCGAGACTCCTCTCCCGTCTAGAAGTGGGCGCTCCCATACAAATGAAACACAAATTTCTGCATAACTCGAAAGCAAATGGAACCAAATTTGGCATGTTAGGGTTTCTGGAGACAACAAATGTTTCCATGGTGGTTTGAGATCCCTCCCTAATCTGTAAGTGATGGCTCTCCTACAAATTCAACAAAAAACCATACACATGAAGATATAACTTGAGAACTAATCAAGCCAAAGGAAACAACTTTGGCATGTTTAGGTTTTTGAAAGCAAGAAGTGTTTTCACGGTGGTTCGAGACAACTCCCCTCTATGGAAGTGGGGATACAAATGAAATACAAATGGCAACAAATCATGAGAATTATTCTTTCTGTTATGAACATTTGTATGCAGGAGTTTTTGCGGGCAGAAGAAGGTTTTAATTGGTTTGAGACTCCTTTTCTGTATAGAAGGGGTAGGCTCCCATACAAATGAAACGCCAATTTGTGCATAAGTCGAAAACTAATCGAAGCTAGAATTCGTAGAATTTGAACGTGATTTGGGTGTGACAGTATATATTATTTTTTGGCACTCATTCTGACTAGTTCTCTTCACTATCCGTTCTTATATTTTCTCAGACATTCTTTTCTTTTCAGAGAGCGAGTAATGGCGCTATAAACATAAGTTATAAGGAGCTAGGACTATAGTTAATGCTAAAGTTCCAACCGTTTTGAAGAGAATGGAGCATCACTTAACCTTCTTAGACTAGATGCTCCCAACGACCATTTTTGGTTAAATTTCTGTTCTGTACACCAAACAGGGCATTCTGTTAATCTATTCTCTCCGACTATTCATTTCGTTTTCCTTTGATATCTACTGAAGTCTACGTGGGTTCCCCGTGTCTTCTTAAGGTAGATATCAAATCCTCCCTATCACCAACGGCTAGTATGGACGTGGACCAGGTGAGCGATCGAGGAGTGTCTTCGATGGGAGATTTTGCGTGAAACAGCGTATCGGTAACTGGTTGCGTTTCATGGTGGCATGCAATATCTTCAACGAATTATTCCTCATCGTAGCTCCATCCACGAGGTGTGCAAACGTCAATGCTAATGCTAAAGTCGAAAACTAATCAAGCAATTGGAACCAAATTTGGCATGTAGGGGTTTTGGAGGCAGGATTTGTTTCCTTTGTCGTTTGAGACTTCTCCCCTCTTCGGAGGCGGGGCTCATACAAATGCAACAAACGTTAACCAAACATGAGCATTATTCAGGCAACTTAAACACAAAATGTGTATTTCGCGGGGAAAGCAGCATGTTCTGATGGAAGTTTGAGCCCCGTTTTAGTCAAGAATGAGGGATGCTTGAGTTACTCTCCCTGCTACATATACACAAGAAGTTAATCTAAGGTTATGCAAGAGAAAATGACGTTCGAACTGACAAGATATGGCGTAGTTTGAAGATAAATGCTTTGTCAATGAAATGTTTCTACACAGAAAGAAAAACCCTGGTAGAAACTAAAAATCTGAGGCTATAATTAAAAATACACACTTATGTTTAATTTGGCATGAAATTACAGACATTAGCAAACGAAAATAGTTTAACAAAACTCATTCCTAAATAAAACCATAGAAGCGCCAGTTCTATTATATTTTCATTCATTTAGTTGCAAGCGTAGCAAGGCGCGCACCGGGTTCAGCTAGTACTCATATTAAATCTCTTGTACGTTTCGTAACGACGAAATCACGCACAAAGCTGTAACATTTTACTCTGCGGAAGTGTTGGCAGCCTTTGTAAACAAAACGAACACCGTTGCCAAACCGTCGGAATGAATTTCCGCATATCTCTGTACTCTGAGGATTAACTGTGCCGTTCAGAACTGATTCTAAGAAGTCAATATCCAATTCAAAGAGCAGTGGAGTTTTTGTAGAGTAGTATGGACAGTATTATAAATAAACATCATTTCGAGAAGACAGAAAATATGCACGATCAGACTGTATTTAAAGTTTAACAGCAATACAACTTTATCAGTAAAATTCATTAATAAGTTGACATTCGTCAACCTTACCAAGCAAGTCCCTACTAGCACGGAACGGAAGGGCAACTTAGAACGATTCAATGAAACGAAAAGTGAAACATTTTGTTGTGTAAAAAGTATCTCTATTTTATTTGTTTCCCCTCATTCTAGTTTTAGAGTGTTGGAGAAACGTCAAATACACTGGTATAAGTGGTATATTTGCTGCCATATGATCATCACAGTATGCTCTGGTTACTTGAAGAAAAAAAAAACAACACTTCATTTTGTGATTTTTCCATTTTATTCTGCGATAATCTCATCAAAAAATACTATAACTAGGTTATTACACCTTTCAATTGTAAGATACATTTCTACAATCTGATGGAATAAAATGTTCGGAACACACGAATATATGGCTGCTATTGTGAACAATTGGACGAATTAACTGCAATCAATTCTGCCTGTTTTCAAACAACCAAGAAGTACGAATTCCGTAGTGAACTATTTTTAATACATTTGTAATACATTTCCAGCCAGTGCAAAAAGAGAAACATTGTTGGATGATGTTGTGTTGAATCAATTAGAAATAGCACAAGTTTTTCGCTGCATTATTCTCTGTTTTTCCGTGCTCCTGTTTCGAAAAAATACTTCGAGAAATGACATAACAACAAAATTCAAGGGCTCTAAATCACACACATTAGGTATAACAAACACTCAGATGACGTCACTACAATAATCAGTTGGGAAAACAATTCGTGTGCAATATAGAGCACGGTGAATTAATGTCAATAAATCTCTGTCTCTTGCTTTACAGAACCGCGATTCTCAATGGAGCAAAGGCTGCTAGTGTTTTTATGTATTTTCATTTCAATCATATATTTTGCTATACTTCCATCTACCTTGAATGTTTGTCTGCGCTTTTGAATTAATTTTTCAACCCTTTCATCGGCAGAATCCCCGTAAACGTTAAATGAAACATTTGTTGATCATTCAAATCTAAGCATGTTTAATACGCCAGTCGCTGATCAAGAATGTAAGATTCAAATTAACATTCATTGAACTACATTAATGTTTTTCAATCCCATTTTGAATAAAACCATTATCTTTGCTAAACAATAAGTTTAAATATCCAAGAACATACCTTTCATTTTGAAGGCCTGCCCGTTGCGTTTGCGTTTGCGTGTATTTGACAGTTTTTCCATAAGTTTTCTGTGAAACTTACGTTTCCAATCATGGAGATAACTTAGTACTCAGACACCACTGTTACTAGGAACTGGGAAGAACTGAAAATGGTTAACGGTGCACGCATATATTTAAAAAAATAAGCAGTTATAGCATAACTAAAAAGAAATAACTTAGCTCACTTAAAAGATTTCTATGAGAAGATCCCATTAGGAGGTTCGAACAAATTAAAAGAGTTGTTTTTCCTATAGAGCTAATTAATCCATGCCAATGCTAAGGGATGGCGCTATTGATTTTTTGTTAATTTATGTAGGATTCTGCATACCGTATCGTCATGCGAGTACTAACGTCCTTAAGTTCTTAGATTTTGCGTAAATGTACTTCACGTTCCCACTTCGCAAACAAAAACCTTCACTGTTTCATTTACTTCCCTTCCGATAATAGGTTAAGACAAACGACAAACGATGAAAATGCCGATATTTCTTCTAATATCTTCAAGTACATTCACAAAAACGTAGAGAATAAAAGAGGGATTGAGTTACTCAACATTTAGTGTAATCAAATTTTTTGCCCAAAAAAAGTTTTTCCGTGTTATTATTTTTTTTTTTTCAATTACTACAACTTGTTGTTAAACAGTTGTTTTCTGAAATTTTTTCGAACTACAATTTGTAAATTAAGGGCAATGCTTAAATGCATACGTTGGTTCCAGAAATTGTATTGTTAAATCAAAAAACAAATTTCAGTTTTTATATTCCGTTGAATTAGATTTATTCTGTGAGCACAAAATCATGTGTAGCAATCACATAGCCGATTCATCACAATTTTCAAATAAAATAAAATAAATGTTTTAAATGACACTAAAAAGATTAGGTGGCAGTTAACTCCCATACAAAGTCCAATAGAGGAGTGTATGAATACAGTTTTTTTCTCAAATGCAATAGCAATTGCACAAAAGATTTCGGTACATTGATATTCATGACACTTGGGAAATACTCAAACTCCTTATCTTGAGAATTTCGTTCAAATAAACAATTCGATTAAAATGTCAAAATAATCAGGCTTTTCTGACTGGAAATGCTCCTGATTGACTTAACACCGCAAGTTGTCAGTATTATAAACGTGGCAGGTTATACGTGTTATATCAAATTGCTTATTATTTTCAACCGTGGAATCAGCTGTCAAAGTGGTTGAATAAAGCAGGAGTTTATTAATTAGAAAGAACTATTAAAGTCTGAGCACAAACTTCTCCAGTTGCGCAAGTGTAGGTGATGAGGTGAAGTCTCTTTAAGATCAAATCATTAATACTATCTATTTATTTATATTTATATATTCGTTCTACCAGGAACAAACCTTAATGTCAGTACCTTGTTACTTTATACTAGCAGGTCGAAAATGTTGTCTAAGCTTGGAGCAGTTTTAATTTTTTCCGTGTAAAATGTGTGACTTTAACCGCAAGATGTCGCGACTAAGAGCTCTCAAACTTTATCATTATTTGTCGTTCAAGATATACTTCCGTTCTGTGCTACTAGGCACTTTTCAACAACCACTCAAATGACATCATCATTTTGCGCTCCAACTAAACACCGCCTACTGTTCCGGCGACTGTTCTTATCCGAAAAACAAACGAACCACCATGGACACCTTTGCAACTTTAGAGCATCCATTACACAATTGTTTTCCCGAATGTGCCAGCCCAGTGGCCGAGTCGGCATCGTTTTAGCAGCAACACCTAAGCCGCACACGGACGGGGAAAGTGGGCATCAAAGCTAATAAACAATTTTCCTTCCCCGAGCAAAAACATAAACAAATGCGGCAGATGTTGCACCTGTGATGAGGCGAACTTCGGTTGGTAAAAAGCAATTTACAGTCAGATTGCGGGAAAAAGTTCAGCTGCTTGGATTGAAATTTATGAAAATAGGGTCATTTGTCATTTCGAGTTCGAGCCGGAATTGCAATTTTCCACACGAGCTAGAGGACATGAGCAGGCACTTTACTCATTCGATGCAATTGATGATGACACCGGTCGACCGAAGACGATGCTGATGATGATGACGACGACGACGACGACGTGACTTTATTATATTTGCATAGGTTAAGTGGCAAAATGTCACCGCGATGGATGGGGAGCAAGTCGACGATTGTCGTCGTAATTTTCCTCCTGCGATGGGTAGACTTCTCCAGGGTGCAGTCGAAACGTCGCACCAAGGTATAGCCGGGATTGTTTATTCATGGGTTGCATCGCTCCACTCCGGTTGATGAATGGAAAATCAAACAACAATGGTGGTTGGCGGCAGTGCTTTTATCGGTTTGCATGTGTTTGCATGGTGTGTACACAACAACAAGAATAGCGCTCGAGAAAGGATCAATCGTTATGAATAATGATGATGACGTCGACGGCGATGACAATGAAGATGCGATGGTGTACTATAAACGATGGGGACCCTCCTCCAGCAGAATGTCGGCCTTTCTTCGCCATGGGAATCGACAATCGATCATCCGTGAAAGCGGCATTAAGTATGAAAAAGCATGAATCTTCCATTCGGAAGCAAAATTACACGCACCGAAGTCTCCGAGGAGGATCAGAAATTTACAACTGCATCATTCATCAATTAGACAATCTCCGACTGCCGTCAAGTGAGCCATAAAATAATTAAGCTTCCATAATGCAAAAAGGAACACATTTTCTTTCGCATTTCCATCCAAAAGCCACCGGCTAAAAATCGGATTATCTCCTCCTGCTCGAACAGAGGAGAAAAGTTCATTCAAGCGAGCCATGCGTTACCTCGAGCACTTTGCCTTTTATTCAAAAACCCCACACAAATATACGCAGTACTTCAGTCCCGCAGCTCACGAAATTACATTTCAATAATTAATTAGCCTGAGCCCGGTTCACAAGAATGGTGATGCGCCTTCGAGGTAGGCAGCACGCACAACACAATTTCACAGATCGCCGCCGGCTGCTGTGTGCTGGCTGGGAATGGGAGGAAAATATTTAACAGGGCAAGCTTTCTGCCTGAGTGCTTTTCGGTTGGGAATTTTGAAGATCCCTTCCTTCCCCCCCCCTCATCTCGTTCTCCTAGAAAACATTTTAGAAAACCACAAGCAAACACATTACATCACCATTCCGCCCTCTTGCTCCGACTACGATGACGATGATGATGATGATGACGATGACGAAGGGAGAAAAGTCAAACTTTGCGGCTCTCGACCGAAACCGCCAAGAGTTTGCTTGCATTTTGGGATACGGTTCGATTCGCTCCGATCGCTTCCACGATGAACCGCAAACAACGACCTGTGCTCGGTAGATGGCGCTGCGTTTAGTGAGTGAGATAGAGGAAATCCATTAGAGAACTACAGTACTAGCCGCAGTACACAAGTTGGCATCAATCAATGCGATTGTTTGGAAGCGGCATCCGGGAAAGCCAACAAATGCGCTTGGTGACACTAGTTCCTAATGGTTTGCTAATGAAGTGAATGCAACTACAACGACCATGAGACCAATATTAGACGAAAATTTGAATAACATGAAACAGGTCTAGGACCCGCTTATGAATTGATGGTAAAATTATTAAAATTCCATTTTTCCGTGACATAATTAATGGACGTTCCCTTAGAAAAAAGTTACACATAAAGACTGGACTCGGAAAAAATGAGACACACAAAAATTATCATCAAA
>JASCZW010011379.1:0-32317 GCA_034211315.2 Aedes japonicus
GCAGACGCTTTTGTAGATGCGTAGACACTCCTTGAGTTAGATTTCTTTGTTTACAGTCCCGGTAATCACGAACGGCGCACTCCGTGATCGCATGCCAAATCATGTATTTCTTGGCAAACTTTGAAAGTTACTCCGAAAGTACTCCGTAATATCAATCTTAAGCTGGGCAGTGAAACCAATAGCCCCGGAAGCTGCCGGAAGTCCGCCTTGACGAAGGTCTCATCATCCATGATGAGACAATGAGGTTTCGTCAGCATGTGGGTGTACAGTATTTGCCGTTCGTACGGATTTGGAGCCTTCTGCACTTTGTCCGAATGCAGTCTCTCCGGTCCTTGGCTCTCTTAACGAAAGACTTGGACAGATTCAACTTTTTGGCCACATCTCTGACCGAAGCATTGGAGTTTAAACGATTTCACGACACGATTGTTATGTTGATAGAACATCCATTCTGACCGCATTTCTTATTCCATTCCATACTCAGAGTTTCATAGTAACATTTATTCACACGACTCACCGTTTACTGCACGACTCCGAGTTGTTTTCCGATGTCCCGATGAGAAAGTTGAAAATCAATTCGTGACGTTGCTTCTCGGGTGACGCCATTTTTTCCAATTTTCAAAAAACTGACAGCGATAAAAATACAACAAAAATAAAGCACTCTGAATTATTTCTACCCAAATTTTCAAGAGAAAATACCCAATGGGTAATTTTCTACACCGTTTTTTCCGTAATGTTTTTTTATTTGTGTTATTTTAGAAGGGACTTTAACCAATTGGTCATTCGGCCCTCCGTGATGCAATTTAATGTAAGACACCCTGTATTGTAATATATTCTCCGTTATAATAAAACTTTATGAGTATGCTGTATCACTATTATGTGTAGCGTGTGACATGAATTGACTCGAAGCATGTTCCAAGCCAGGTATTCATTTCATAAAATGCACTACTTGGCTAGGCTATTTGGAATAAATATCAAAGAGTTCTGCTAGCCCCTTATCATAGACTAACTCTAAGACCAGTCGGTCCCATACAAAAACGATTTTTTTCTTGGCTCAGTCAGTACTAGCACATCGGTCCCAAGCTCGGTCCCAAGCTTAATAATGCGCCCCTAATAATGAACGCACACGAACACACTCTCAAATATTCTGTCAAAATAACACAGCAAATCAAAACAAAGGCGCAAATATGTACAGCAAGGTGCTGACTTCAAGGTGTACTTCGGACCAAGGGGTTCTACAACAGTGAACCAATTTCAAAAAGCTAGTTGCATATTGATTGTTGCCCTTATCTAGAAAATTATGCCTTTTATTGAAGATTGCTGTACTAGGTGGGGTGAAAAGTATCCTCTTCAAGAATAAAAAAAAATCAATGTAGTCCCCTTTTGACGCGATACACTTATTCCAGCGATTTCTCAAATTCTTGATCCCGTCCGGAAAGTAATTGTCCGGAAGGTCTGCAAATTACTCCTCCGCGGCGTCGATGATTTTGTCACGTGCGCTGATTTTTGTATTGATGAGCTATCGGGCACTTATTCTGTTCGCTGGGGTGTAATAGTGGATCCTAGTTTCATCAACCAGTTACCAATCGGCGCCAAAAGTCCTTCCGATTCCGCAACAGCAACTTTAAGCACTGTTTAGAAGTGATCTCGCGTTCGTGTTTTTGGTCAGGAGTGAGCTTGCGTACCCAGCTGAGCACCCATTGGCTGGATAACTTTTTCATATGCAGAATCTCGCCCAAAATATGGCGTGTGCGCTCTTGTGGCATCAGCTAGCTCGCATACCTTCACTTTCCGGTCAGTCAACACCATTTCATGAACTTTTTTGACATTGTCCTCTGTATTCACATCCGAGGGCCTGCCGCTGCGAACTTGATCGGTAGTGGAATTGAATTGAGGCCACCACGAAACTCTCAACCTCAATATTTAACAGTGTAATATGACGGGGCATTTTCCCCATAATACTTATCCAACTTTTCGTTTGTTTCCTTCGTCGTTTTACGTCTCGTAAAATGATGTTTTATGAGAGAACGAAAATCGTTTTTATCCATATTCATCATGATGCCAAAGACGTCAACAACAATCAGCTGTCAAAAAAAAACTAAGGGCAGTATCGCACTGAAACTTGGCGTGTATGCCTACATATGAATGGACTACAAGGCATTATAACTTTTTTTGCAGTGGCATCGCATTTTAGCGGTAAGGAGGTTAATGTTCACCTCACCTTGTACATAACATAGCAGGTGTTGAGAGGAGCTCTAGGGGATATTTGCATGGACAATGCCCTGTTATTAAACCAGTGTAAGTACTAAGATCATTCATTGATAATTATAATTCAAGAATTTTGCGGATTATTGAAATGTTCAGATTTATGAACGTTTCGCCTACCTAGCAGTATGAGAGTTGTTCCAGTTGGTCTCCACTTTTATTTTTTCTTATCTCCAATCTAAGAGAACAAGCTGAAACTCCACAATTTAAAGACCGGTTCTGGTTCTATAATTTGTTGAGATAACCCAAATCTTGCTAACATGTCGGCTTTTCATTCCCTTGAATTTCTCAGTGCCCAGGAACCCAATATTTAACTTTAACTTCGTTTCGATACGCCAAAATCTGAAGTGGCAAAGCACACTCCCATACAAGTTAAGAATTAAATGTTGCTGATTTTAACGCATTCAGTGCTGCTTGACTATCAGACTTACATTATCAATCAGACCAAGGCTGGTGTGACCTCTGCTGTACACAGAAGTTGTCTCCATTGTAATCGGTTCATGGCTGCACCACCTCGCCAGCCTCGCTGTCTGCGGAGGGTCCGCAGGTCGCCTTCTACTTGATCGATCCACCTTGCTGGTTGTGCGCCTCTTCTTCTTGTACCTGCCTGGGTCGTTTTCGAAAATCATTTTAACTGAGCTGTCGTCTGACATTCTTACGACATGCTCGGCCCATCGTAGTCGACCGATTTTAGCGATGTGTACGATGAGAGGTTATCCAAGCAACTGATGCAATTCGTGATTCATTCGCCTCCTCCACGTTCCGTTCCCCGTAAATCGTACGCAGCACCTTCCATTAAAGAGACCAAGGGCACGTTGGCCCTCCACAAGCAATGTCCATGTTTCGTGGCCATAGAGGACTACCGGTCTAATTAAGGTCTTGGGGAAATTCCATTAATTATGTCATGCAGTAAGGGGGAGGGGGGTTTGGGAAAACGTGACAATCCATACAAAAAATTTGAAGGTCCATACAAAAAACGTGACAAGGGAGGCGGTGAAAAGTCACTTTTTGCGTGGCATAATTAATGGACGTTCCCTTGTAGATGGTCAACTGTGTGATTCGGCGAACTTTGTTTGATCTTAGCGTCCTTCGGAGTTTAAAGTAGGCACGATTACCAGCCATAATGCGGCTTTTTATTTTTTGGTGGTGTCGCTATCGACGGTCACTAATGAGCCCAAATACACGGATTCGTCTGCTACCTCGATTTCATCACCGTCGATCTGAACTCGTGGTAGGAGGCAAACATTGTCTTCTCGTGAGCCTCTTCCTGTCATGTTTGTTGTTTTCAATGCATTATTCACAAGCCCATTCTTACCAGTTTCAGCCATAAGTCTGATGTACGTTTCCGCCATCGTCTCAAAGTTTCGTGCTACGAGATCAACGTCGTCAGTGATGCCAAATAGTTGGACAGACTTCCTGAAGATCGTCCACTCGTGAATATCCTAGCTCTTCGAATCACGCCCTCCAATGCAATGTTAAACAACAAACACGACAATCCTGCACCTTCCCGTAAGCCTCTCCTAGATTCTAAGGGACTCGAGCGTGTCCCTGATACTCGGACGACACACATCACTCGATCCAGGAGGTACGGAAATCCACATTCGTGCATAATCTACCATAGCTGGTCTCGATCGATTGTATCATAAGCTGATTTGAAATCGATGAAAAGATGATGTGTGGACACGTTATATTCACGCAATTTTGTAATACTTACCGAATCGCAAAAATCTGGTCCATAGTAGCGCGGGCACCCACGAATCCCGCTTGTTATTGCCCCGTGAACTCCTTTGGAAATGGTGTAAGGCGTCGGCATAGAATTTGGGACAGCAACTTTTAGGCGGAACTCAGTAGCGTGATGGCACGATAATTGTCCCATCCAGTTCATCGCCCTTTTAGATGGGACACACTAATTCTTCCATCCAATCCTCCGGTAAGCATTCCTCCTCCCAAATCTTGGTAATTAACCAGTGCAGCGCCCTGGACAGTGTTTCACCATCGTATTTTAATAGGTCGCTTGAGAGCTGGTCAACTACAGCAGCTTTGTTGTTTTTCAACCGACCAATTTCTTCCTCAACTTCCTGAAGGGTTGGATTAGGAATCCTGTCATCTTCTGTGCGTGTTCCTAGATTTATTACCGTGCCACCTTCGTTCGCTGTGACATTGACTTTCAGGTGCTCTTCGAAGTACTGCTTCCTCCTTCAATCACCTCGCACTCTTCTTTGAGAAGGTTACCTTCCAGGTCTCTGCACATTTCGGTGCAGTGCTTCCATTGCTTTGCGGTCTCGATCTTCCATCTTGCGCTTTTTCGCCTTCGAAGAATAGAATTCTGTCTGTTCCGTACATGTCTATACCGTTCCACATTCACTGTCGTACGGTGTTGCAGCATTCTTGCCCGTGCTGCATTTTCTCGTCTGCCATCTGCTCGCATTTGCCATTCAGCCAGTCATTTTTTTCGATTAGGTGCAGAAGTACCTAGTGTCACTATTGCAGTGCTACCAATGGCGGTTCGAATATCTCTCCAGCCATCCTCGAGAGTAGCTGCGCCAAGCACCTCTTCCGTTTGTAGGGCCTCTTTTTTAGCTGTTGCGCGTGCTAAAGGTGATAAAGTGCTAAAGTTGTTACAGTTTAATTTTTACGATTGAGAATTTCATCTTTCGTGTTAACGGCACAATAGAAGTTTTAAAGTTATATCGAAGAGCTTATACTTATTCAATTTTTCTTCGTTGCACCCCGCTGAAACATAATATAAAGCATTCTATCTAAAACAGCATGGTCATATTTTCCTCGTACTATTATGGCTAAAACATCTGCAAAGCCATGATTCTTTTGAATCAAATGATTTTTCTAGTTTTGAAACAAGCTTATGAAGAGCTGTTATCGTTGATTTACAAGTGTGATAAGCAAATTTAGCAATCTTTCGATGCTCACCAATAATTCTTCCATTATTTTTAGAATAATAGTTGATCGACTAATCGTTCTGGAGGATTTTGATGACATTATATTAGGACTTATTAGTCTTTGGAATAAATGAAATCTTCACTTAACGACAGGTTTTCGGAATATAACATAATGTTAAATTTGCACTAAAAAGTCTTTGAGAATAGGTGTCAAATTGTTCTTACCTTTCTAAAGTAGTACTGGAAAAAATCCATCCCAACCTGGCAACTTGAAAGCTTCAAAAGAGTTTTTCGACTTTTTTTTTGTACAAATTTTTACAAATTTACAAATTACGCATTTGACCTGGCACTCTCTAATGTAGTAGATTGTATTTTGAACTCTCACTCTGGTTTAACTAGACTAAATTTGCGCAGCACGGAAGTCGTGGTTTTCATTTATGTCGGAAATCAAACATGGAAAGTGTGTTTTCATAATTTTCTCTAATGTTGCTTCCACAGAATTAGTAAAAGCGTCATCCTCCGTCTTAAAAGTTCCTAGGCCATTTGAATAATCTTTTGAAAGGACTTTTTGCAATCTGACAGCAATCGCAATATTTTCAATGTTTTCACATGTATGCCTCCAATCCTTCCTTTTTGATCTTAGAATTCCTTTGTTATAAGCAGTGAAGGCTTCCCTATGTTGATACCATTGCGTGGTTTTACTAGCCCGGTTAAATAGCTTCCGGGCTTCCTATCGAAATTTTTTGTAACGTTTTATTCCAACAAGATGCATCTCTATCAGTAGAGCGTTCCTTTGCAGGACATCTATCGTAGTGAACTTGTTAGATTATGCTTGAAAACTGTCATCTTTCCCCAATGTTTTGAAATATCCTCCTAATTCGTTAACTCCAACAATTTGCATTGAGTTATACAACTCCCAATAGGTTTTCCTGAGACCTCGTATAATTTTGATAATTTGCTTATTGGTTTCCTAATCAAAACTCTTTATCCTATACGCGTCAATTTTATATTTTGTCTGAAATCATAGGACTACGTAAAGTTAGATCAAGAACTTCTTGCCTAACTGCATTTATAAAGATTGGATCGTTCCCATTACAACATATATCTACGTCATGTTTTGAGATAGTCTAAAGGAGTCTAAAAGGCACTCACCTCTGCTATTGGTGTACTGCAGCATAATGTAAGAGTATTTGCGTCACATAAAATTACTCCGGTGGACGTACATCTCCCACGTCGCTCGTCGAGAATGTAAGAGGCGACATAAACTTCCGTTTTGCCATGGGTTGTTCGTTTCTCCAGCATAATTTCTTCGACGTCTCTTTTGATGGATTCTGCAATTGGAATTTTTTTAGCTACTTTGTTTAAAAGCATGACAGCTCTTGGAGATAGCTGCGCATCATCATACATTAACTTACATGATTTTGTAGGAATTTCTAGTATCCTACTTGTGTTAGTCCATGGCTCCTGGATTAAATATGCGCAACGATTCGTTGCTGTACAGAGCTTTTTGATGCGGAAGGCTTGCTACTACTGACGCGGAATTTTCAGAGGACGTGGATTGCCACAACTGTTTAAACCATCCAAGTCCGAGTTTCTCCGTCGTTTTGACAAATCTTACGGTTGCTGTGGTGATTGAATCAGGTGGAATGCCTTTTCTCGGTTACGCCCATTTTCCAGCAGACGTTGAAGCGTTTTTGATCCGCTCCACTAAGTTTTTTTTTTCATTTCTCCCCTTCTCCTCCTTCGATGAAGCCTTCGGATGCCCCGACAGGACTCCTGAGAATTGTTACGGTGGTAGTAACGGTAATCATCATCGTAGGCGTCGTCATTACCGTAACCTCTCTATTCTGAAAGGTTCTCTTTAAAAGTTACAGACATTCAATTCTTCTGTTAAGCTAAAGGTACCTTGAATCTAACTTTTTGTAATGTTTTGATGGATTTCGGTGAAAAAAATCGAAGCTTACCGAGCAACCCTTTGTGTCAAAGATTCTGCTTAAACCGAGTCGTGAAAAATATCGTTGCCAAGACATATTTTTTACCATCCCGTTCAAACACCGATAAGACCACGAATACGGTGGATTAATGTGAACGGTAACATACAGCATACAAGCAATCAATTCGTAGAATAACTCGCTCGTGACCCGACAGGGCTTCGGTCCGGCCTTGTATGAATAGCCCTTTAAAAAGCTTGTCGGTATAAGTGAAAGACGAAACAGCAACAATCTAACAATAAATATCGTCTTGCAGTTGAAAAGGGCTTAAGCTTGCTACAGAAGCTTAATATAAGCTTCGAAAAGTAAAAGGCAACCATTAAGTGTTCACAATCATTAAGATAAGACAAGCTTATGAAAACCGCCAATCAGCAAAAGCCAAATATTGATACCGTGCCATACTTCGAAAAAAACCCAGCATTTTTTTTAATTTGTTAAATCATTCCATTCAATAACGATTCAACTTTTTTTTTCTCCCTCCCCTTGCCTCTTTCCAGAAAATTGTTATATTAATAAGAAAGACTATGAACACGGCGAGAAGCAGATCCTAGGCTGTCGAAACTGCTCGTGCATCAACGGCAATATGATGTGTGAAAGACTGGAGTGTCCGGAGCCTAAGTGCCCCCCGGAGCAGCAAATTGCGGTGCCGGACGATTGCTGTAAATATTGTCAAGGTATGGTCGGCGACAGTCAGCATCCCCGTCAGTACTATTTAGATCCCGTCAGGGTCAACGCAGACGGTTCATTCTGGCCAGCGTCGACGCTGGCCCGCACTGACACTGACGCGGAGCTACAGGTGGAAGTTGAGGCGGAGGAACAGGAGGAGGAAGAGGAGGAGCAGGGACAGGGGCGACTGCTTATCCTAGAATCGGACCAGCTGCGGTCCAGTGTCGCTATCCTAGGCCAGCCGGATGCAAACGGCAACAGCAATAGTCATGAATCGTTTGGTTTCGCAGCAGGGGAACCGAACCAGCGTCAATTTGAACAAGACCAACTCGAACGGCTCGATGAGGTCGAGGCCAATGAAGTCGAGCAGGACGAGCTGCGAGAGGCCAGTTTCGATACCAAATTTGTTGAAGATCGGGACGATCGATAGCTCCCAAGCTGTCCCGTTAGAAATTGTTATTGTTAAACGTTTCGAATTTATAAGGAAATTTATTTCATTCCCGCGGAAGAGATACGTTGAATTGAATCCTATCCTGTTGATTCATAATGTTCTCAATCAGGTTTCACTGTACTTGGTATAATGTTTTCTAACATTGTCTCTCATTTCTTCTCGTTTCTCTTCTTCTCTCCTCCTAGCATAAATGTGCATTGTGCAACCTTACCTTTTGTTAGAAGATGTTACAATCTATTCTAAACCTCAAACAAATCATTCCAAAATTCGTTCCTAAACGCTTTGATTAATTTATGACCTATTGCTGGATGCTAACAGACTGCTCCACGAAATAATACCTCCAAGAAGCTTCTCAATCTATTCACAGGTTTCGTATACTAATAATAATCGGTTTTCGTTTTGTTTCTGCTCTTTTCCTCCAAAATAAACTTGCTTTCTTCAAAAACTATAACTACAAAACATATAATCGGTACCTTACGACGTGCTTCTTCTGCTACCACCCTGCTATCCTGCTGAATGTTTGCCTTGGCCACTTCCATTCCAACGAAACGATTCCATCCCATCGTGAATTCATCATCCCGCAAAATTGGCTGTGCGTGCTGTGCTTTCGTAAATAATAACAAATCAACTCCAATTGGGCTATGTACTACTTGCTAAACCTAACATCGTCAAAACAATCTTCCCATCATCTTGGACTAACTACCAACCAACGCGCCACACAACCATGACCCTTTCGGCCAAATCTCCGGGGTTGAATGACCCTCCGTTACAAATTCATCGCTTTCGGCCTGATAAATATCGAAATTCCAGGAGTGGACTATTGCTCAAAGGGTCACGCATGTCATACTAACGCTACGTGTCTTAATCTTAACACCAAGTACACGTGTACCTGTCGCTCGGGCTTCCACGGAGATGGGTATGACTGCTCTGGTAAGTCCTTATTCATAATCGCATTAACTACAAAAAAATCTCATTCCAATTGTTTTAGTTTCCTTTATCGTAAACCACAATCATTCCTAATTTGAGTCTCATCAGTGAACTTTAACCTATAAAACGCATTCATTATCTAATCCTGGTGAGATACAGAACCTTCTCATAGTGGGCTTTATCGATGAACACACACAACGTTAACTAAAAGGGACACACAGGAAACAATGCTAACCGTTGAGTCTCGTACCACAAAAATACACTTCTAGGTCGGAGGTCAACAACACTAAACCAAACCATAATAAATAAACACACTTTATACACCCACACACCCACACTCATACCAATCAACACACCTGGTATTGCATTCTAATCAACACAAATTGTAACCAATCAACCCAACCAACTAAAAAGTAAGAAAAACCCAATCATCATAATAATCGTAATCTCTCTAGCTCTTATCCTCTTCGAACCCGTGGAGTGGAAATGCTTCTTTAACACTTTACCAACAACAGTAACAACAGAGCTCTCGGAAGAACAAGAACACAATATTATTAACGAAATGGAAATGAATCACCCATAAGGTCTCCACATCACCCAACTTACCAGCGCGCCATCATCATTGTAACCACAATCAAGGGTAGAGTGGGAAAATTGGGTTAACATGGAATTCTAATAACCACCTCCCGGTTCTTTGCGGAAAGTCACTTACAAACTCTCATTCCACCACACTCCTCATGCAAACACAGACACCATCCGGCCCGGCACCGTTCGGGTGGGAGCAGTTCAACGTGCAACTCTCCGCAACAAAGTGGTTGCCCGACCCACAACAATGCTAAACGGGCGGGAAATGGTAGTAATTAGGTGCTATTTACGCTCACCCTCTTGTAGCACCAACAAGCCTGTTAATCATGGTTGAATCGAACAGAGTAAAATTAATTTTCTTCGGCGAAATAAATCAACGGCGGGGTGGTTCTTGAAGTGAGATTCCTACGACGGACGATGTTGGTTTGAACATCCCTTGAAATTTCATGGAGACGCGCGATTGCTCGAGGTTTACGATCAAGTGTGTCGTGAGACAAAAATAAAGATAAAGATAAACTGCTTGAGGAAGTTAAGCTTGAAGTTTTCGTTCTTTATGTAAGTCTGTCTTTTGAGTTTTGAAAGATTTCAACAACGAAATTGGTCGAGCTGATTTTAGTCTAGTTGGCATTGCATTTTACTCTGCATTAAGTGTGTTCGTTTTTCAATGAAATTGCAAGGTGAAGGATGTTAGAACCTAAAAACGGCCAATCATCACGGCCATTTTCATCACCACTTCAAAATTGTTTAAATCTAAGGAACTATCATCCTTTCACATACCAGGTTTTGAGAGAATTCTTACTGTACTGCAGTACACAAGATTCTGAGAGTATTAATTTAAAGGGAAACAGATAGTGAACTACTGCCATCGATGGCAAAAATAGAGTATACAGTTTCAGCTCTCGGAAAGATGGATCTTTTGGTTTCGGATTGGTAATTCCCAGCCCTTGAGATTCTGGAGGATATAAACAGCCGAATATCTAGCATTGAGAGCAATTTTCTTTGATCTAGAGCTGACTACAGATTTGAAATTTGGGGGTTACGCTGAAGCATTCTCGACGGCAGCCATTAGCTCGTATGTTTAGATACTGTGAAGTAATCTCATGAAGTCTCGTACTAGATGTTGATTCACTAACCTAATCGACATTTTTCAGTTTGTAAATAGCATGGTAAGTCTTGCTAGAGAGAGATACTATATGGTAGTAACGAATACATGAGCAGTGATTCACCTTAACTTAGTTGAATCAGTTGTCCATATGCAAATATCTTCCAAAATAAATACGAAATTTTCCACAGTTTTGACTCGTTCTGCTAATTAATTTCTTTTGAATAATTATCGGTTCTGAGTAATCAGAAAATACCTTTGATTAGACCGAAGGAACGATTCCAAGCTTGAGTCAGCTTGAATCAGTTGTCCAGGCATGCGTAGTGAAAATCTTACACCATAACGAAATAAGCACGCTCATTCAGATCTACTCTAAATAGAGTAACGTTTAAGCGCTATACACTTAGAGTAAAAGGTTAATTATAATAAACTGTCTAAAGTTAAAACGTGGTCCACTCCAAATTTAAGTCGATAAATCGAAAATTGATTCGGAAACAAATCGGAAGTTGAGAAGTAAGGAAAATGTTTTTTATGTTAATAGAACTAAAATATCGATACTAAAAAGGATTTAGCTGTTACATCTCCACTTGTGGAAATTTTGTTCCTGGATATGAGGAGAATTGAATTGCTCGGAAAAAAGCCGTATACTACATGAGTCCCTTGGGACGATCGCCCTCAAGCAAATCAATTATAGAAATAAAATTAAATACATTATAGAAATAAAAATGAATAAACTATAGAATATAAACAACTCCGCCATGGCGCGTGGTATTTTAATGGAAATAAGAAGCTTTTACTCAGATTGCTTTATCAGCTAAAATTAAAAACTGAGTAATGTTTACTCTAGTTTTGACAAGTGACCTAGGTAACCAAAAATAAGTAACCCTTTAATTACTCTAATTAGGATAGTTCCTCTTTTAACAAAACTGAGTCGTTTTCTACTCAGTTTTGAGAAAATACAAACAACCGTGACGAGTAATGTTTACTCCAATTTCGACAGGTAACCTTGGTAATCAAAAATGAGTAACCCTTTAATTACTCTAATTAGGGTAGTTCCTCTTTCAACAAAACTTAGTAATCCCTCACATTCTCCAGGATAAAATCAACTACTTTGCCTTTGCGTCTAGTCGATTAACCAGGTTTTGAAGATACCAGGCAGTATGTAGTACAAAAACAGACGGTATACTAGGATGCCCAAAATATCTGAATATCCTAAATCAAATGAGCAATATTTTTCCATTTTCAAAAAAGGTTGAACTCGTATAGGAAGTATTCACGTTATTGACAGTTTATTGAAATGAAAAACTTTAAGAAAATTGGAAACGTGGCTTTTATTATTTTTATTATTTATATACAAATTCATCCTACTCTGTAGGTAAATATTGTTCAATTTAAATTAATTTCGGACTAACAATATGGACCAGACGTGGCATGAAAAACAAATGGTATATCGTCAAGAGACTGTATCGAAAACAAACTGGTAAAACATATTTTACTGATAGCATGAAATAAAAAAGAAAAACAAAATATTAAAACCAACTGTACCATTTAAGTCTAGTATTGCTCTCTTATTTTCAACAACAGCAAAATGAGTGAAAGCAACTTTATTTCCAGAACTTTCTGATTTTGAATTTGTCTCCACTGATGAAGTTTTGAACATTAGTGTTGTTGCATTTTCTGGAAGTCGCAGAATAATTATTTTTAAAATTTAAGACAAACCAGCCACCGGCTGAAAGTTTCTCAAATAAAGACAAACATATTTTTGAAATCTGCCATGATCTTGCACTCTTAGCACTCTTCTTGAATTCGCACTTGACAGTTGCCCAGTAGCTTTCAAGTAGACGAAGCTGTGGACAGCTGTGATGTCTTTCTCGACGAAATCTACTCCATTTCCTAGCATCAATTGTACTGTGGAATTGGCGTAATGCACTGAAAAAAAACGTTCCTGAAAATGAAAACGGACCGTGAACTAGTTTAATTTTTCAAGATTTTTCCATTCAAACGTTATTTAGTTCATGATAATGTGAGTCGGTTCACGATGTATTTTTCCTTGTTCTCGAATTCATGACTGCATTACACGGATTTTTTTCCATGTGGGCTGACGCCAAATCAAACCAAAACTGCTTATAAACCGGAAGAATCCCATTCTACAGACACTCAGTTTGGTAAACTTCGGCATTGATCGTAGTCACATTTTTACCTATGACCTTGATGCAAATTTGCGGTCCTGGAAGCATTCTGGAGTCCTCTTTCACATATGTTTCGTCATCGACCAACCTTTTTGGCCTACTCCCAAATCGACATCGATCTGTTACGAAGAATGAGGTTGACTACCTTCCGATCCCAATTTTGGGTAAGATGAACCTGGTTTTCTTCCTCTTCTTGGCAGCTCCTCGAACGAGTAGAGTTCCCCGAACTTGTTGATGACAGATTTTACGCTGTCATGTTGAATTCCGAAACGTTTTCATCGACACATCGTACTCACGAAGCCACGAGTCCATCACTTGAATTTTAAACGATCACTGTTTACCGAAAGTTCAGGAGCTGTTCAAGTTGTCGACAGATGAACGCATCGAATTTAGGTACTAGAATGCCTGAAAAGTTCCTTTAACATCAAACACGAAAACATTTGTTTTGCCAAATTCAGTTTTATTTCTCAACTTACAGCGAGTCCAGCGATTTTCAATTTTTTTTATCCCATCCGAACCTTTCACGCCGATTGTTGCGTTTTCGGGCGCTTCGGAGCACTTTCGCCCGGTAAAACCTACTGTTTTGCCTGCTGCGATGACTCTGGTGTCTAATAATGGATCAAAGTTTCATCCATAGTTATGAATCGGCGTACAAACTCTTTCGAATTGCTGGTAACCTTGGTAATTCTCTTGAGAGGTCGACGGAGCAGGGTCTGGAAAATACTTATTAAGCTTGACTTTGGTTTCAGCAGCTGTTTTCTTGCGTAGAAAATAGTATTTTATCAAAACTCGAAACTCGAATTTATCCATTTAAAAAAAAACTTGCTGATCGTTCTCTTCTCACTGTTCTCACTCATGAATGCGTGGACAGAAATGGATGAAATTTTTTACAGCCATCATTCAAGGAGTGAAACGCATAGAAAATGGTTCACATTGGCGATTACCAACGCTATCTGTAGGAAGTTAAAGAGACTTTTGAGGCAGCGTAGTACACTGAACCCAAACATCATCTCGTCTGAAAAGTAATTCAATTGCGTCCTTTAACGAAAAGCATTCGGAAATCTTATGAAAGTGATATGATTAGGCTCGTGTGACGATCATCCCTGTTTCGTATGACAATCAACTGTATTCAATATGATGTTTGTTTCATAACTGTGTACATCATCAGCCATTGAGGTATTGTATGAATTAAATTCAACGGCATTAATTTGTTTTTCATTTAACATTCCACTACCGTTGATCATGGATGGCTACGGGAAGCGATGCCAATGTTCCTGATTTTTTAGGATTTTCCAGACTTTTTAGCATTTTGCCTGAAATCCTGACAAGCACCAAATTTTTCCAGATTTTGATAAAAAAAAATCCTCATTTTTCAGGATTTTCGTAATTTTTATCAATCTAAATTAATTGTAAGCGAAATAAATAAACTAATCAAAGTAAGGGAGTTCTGCCAACGCTTTTACTACTTGGCTGCTCTGGAATGGAATTGTCAAAAATCATCCAATAAAAAATCTATTCTGACCCGCTCTTCTACCAACGATACAAGACATCTTAAACTTCGTAGTTTACTTTTTTAGTTTTTTATATCACTCTCTCGCAGGTCTCAAACAGCTAGTTAAGTTAAGTTATCGCAAAAAAAACATCAAAGTACAACTATACCATTTATGAAGATATACATGTATACATGTTATGTAAGCTTTTTGGTTTTTAATAACCGGTATTTTTAATAACATCAGTTTTTTATACACAAAATTACATTCCTGATTTTATCCTGATTTTTATTTCATATACTTCCTGACTTTGTTAAAATATACTTGGCAACGATGGCTACGCAAGCCCAAAAATTGGATAAATTAGGAAACATATCTCCATTACTTCATTAGTAACAGTCGGGTTTCCCTCCTTTATTCGTGCTGGTACCAGTTCTGACAAAGATTGACACAGGTTTTACCGAATGGTGTATAATGAAAATTTGTTTCATCCCCATTTCGAATGATTTGCGTTATAGGGCTCTACCAATGCCACGGAGGAATACAAGAAACGCAAAAGTGAGGTTAAACGTCATAGATGGCGCTCATTAAAAATAGGTTTTCGAGCTGTCTAAGCAAAGTAATTGGTGATAAAAAAGATTCGAAAATCGACGACAATGACGATATTGACCAATTTCATACGGTATGAAAAATATCCAGAAAGTTATTATCAATTTCAGTTTTAGATTGAGATGTTTAACCTCACTCTAGCTTCACTAGGATTCTTCAATACGCATCCTATTTTGGCGTGACGATTTTTCATACAGCATTAATTCGAATTTGAACAGGTCAATTCACTTCGCATATTATTAGTCGCTCAACATTCGAAGGAAAATCATCTAGTTTCTAGAACATCGTCGTCAGCTTGCATCTATCATTCGAATATGCCATTTCAGTGTCTCGATATGCACCGACGGGGGATTCATTCGATTGAAGGAAGATGTTTGGATTCAGTGTAGGCTTAGACCGATAGTCTTACGCGTGTATGTGTGAGCGCATCATAAGCGTTGCCAGTTTATTTTGGATACAATCGTTAGATGCGGATGTTATTTAGATTGAACAAAGTACTGCATCGTAGGATCGACCAAAGTGTCGCTCAGCGTTCGAAATGGGACCCGAAACCGCACTGATTTTTTCACGCTTAACGAGACATGTATAACGAAGTTCTAATTCTGAAGAGAAAAGACTGAAAAATCGAATGGTGTTGTTTCCGCTTAGAGCTAACAACTCTAGGTGACCAATTTTTGTACTTTTCCCCCAATTCAACATTGATTTTTGAAAAAAATCAGTTTTTCTTCGAACTGCCGCTGAAGTATTGCTGTACTCTAACATTCACCCCAAAATGAATAATTAAAAAAAATATAAATGTTGCCAATTTCGTCTTGGATCAGCTTTATTAAGTGACCCATTTTAACCCTTTCCCGCCAACTTCAATTCGCTGAGAATTTGGAATTGTCAGGAACAGTTCGTTTTAATGGTAGAAAATTTGAAAACTATCGTATCTGCTATAATTTAACGTTAATTTGATAGAATAACAAATGAACTAACAAAATATGTTATTCGACAGAAGATCATGCAAAATAAAAGTTTTAACACACTTAACCTTTCAGCACTTGCATCAAATAGTGTAACCCGAGCACTCGCGCCTTGTACTTTGTACAACACATTCCTTCCCGGAATATCTCTTGATATGGATCACAAAGAATGTTACTGTCTTCAGCAAAGCTATTCAGTAGGTCAAGGATTTTTCGTTAATGAACAGTTTAGAAGGTGTTCACTACGTGGCGCTAGTGTGCTAATTATTTTCAGGAATATGCTGTATCTTGCTATCCTGAACAGATAGAATGTTTAACTGTCTTTGGCAATGTTGTTCAGTGGGTCAAGACCTTTGAATGGTGACTAGCAGTTCTGAAATTTCTTGCTACACGGCGCTAGTGTGCCAATGTATTTGTGTGACTGTCTGACAACGATGTTTTTCAAAACTGACGATGACGTACTATAGTGGCTCCTGCTTAAGGCTTCTTGGCGTATACACTCAATTCTGTTTTTACGCGGTTTTCATTTGGGTATTTATGAAGGATAGATACAATAATTTTATTACCAGCTGATTCTTTTGGATTTTATTGTGATTTTTTGAAACATGATCAAGAATCGTGAAACCTCCTTAATCTAATACACGGAAACGATTACCGTTCCTACTCCAAAATTTTTCTTTGATCGGATTGCCTTTTTATTTTCAAAATGGTGCCAATAATAGCTGTAGTACGAACGATGCAAATTGATTTTTTTCTCATCAGAAAAAATGGCGTAATCATTAGTCCAGTGCATGTGATTCTGTGCAAACTTCAATCGATTGAGTTTATGCTGGGTTGAGAATATCGGTTTTGGCTTAGGCTTTGATCCATTTTAAGTGTGAAGACGCATTGGGTACACGACTAACTGTGCACTAGGAGGTCGAGCTTGGTTATAATCTCTGGTGGCAACTCAAGTGTTTGTTTGTTGCTTCGTTCCTAATTTGTCCTTTTTGCCTGGCTGTCAATTTTGAGCTCCCCTTTGTATTCCGGGTTTTATTATTGTCAGTACTGTTTATCTTCCGAGAAACTAGCGGATATAGTTTGTCCACAAAAGCAGATTCACCCTTATCAAATGTTGACTCTGACTAGTACTAAACCGAATTGTCATTGTGAGTTTACCGCTTGCGATGTTTAGAAGATCAATTGTTTATTAATTTGTCACTTTGCAACTAGGAAATGTTTTATGTAGGGAACATTTTCCCATATAATACCTGGAACAGACAAACAATGTACAGCGTTGTACTCCTTTAGTCTAGTATGTGTTTTTCTGTACTGGATATACAGTATACAGTTCGTACAACGGTCAGCGTTATATGTCTGTCCCAGACATAAGGCATAGCTTGTAAAGCTTGGTGTGAAGGGAAGATCGTACAAATTAACCAGCGTGAAATAACTGAGTTCTCAAAAATTGTAAACATAATGTAATGGAGCACATCGTTTTAACTTGACTACCCTTTTGTTCACCCATGCACATGAGCATTTTTCTTGCAAATCGAACAATGTGCCTACATGACCATCATCGATTTGGATGAACCTACACACTTCTTAGATTAGGTTAAAGGTGTATTTTTCACTGACCTAGCCACACAAGACTAGTAAAAAGTAGTTTTGAAAGGACCAAGGAGCTGAAGACATACATTTTTCCAAATATCATAGCTCAAAAACCACCGGTTTAATTGAAATCAAGTCTAAGAAGCAGTTCTAGAGAACCAATGAAAATTAAAGAAACAACATGCACTGAGCAAAACATTATGTTTATTTTGAATAGAATCAGGATTAAACTCATGTTCGCACTTTTTCTTCTGGAAAATTTTCAAGTAATAAGACAACTTAAAATAAAAAAGTTTTCAGACGATTTTTTTTCTAAATGTACCAAGCGTTACAGATCTCAACGACGATTGCTCTTAGAAGCTGCTTTTCATTGCTTTTTCTGTAATAACCTAAAACATTATATTCTTAAATAGTCAATAACTACACACTACCAAAATGCCATGTAAATTTCTGTCCCCCGAGACCGACACATGCAAACGTCCTTTAGCACATAAGAATGAGTTGAAAGAGAGTAGAAAATAAATTCACTCAAACACATCTTTCGTCTAATTGCGTATGTGTCAGTTTCAGGAGATATAATTCTACACGAAATCTTTCTTTAACATGAATTACGTCTCGTGTAAAATTCATAATTTCTAAGTGTGTAAAGTAAGGCACTATAAAATTAGCAAATAATTGCCAGACTTTTGGTTCCAATGCCAAAAGTCCACGCACAGGCAAAAGGAGCATTAACTTATCTTTCTAGCATCTATGCTCCCGACGATAAAATACAAATTATCACGTTATTTAACTCTATATGGAAGCGTTTGGTACGGGAGGTCCACGCTTTCTTTCTTCCCTCTTTCTGGAATCGCTCTATTTCTTGGAGTTCTCTCCGCGACACATGTTACGCAGTTGTCCTGGCCGGTGACAAAAAAAAACATGCATTCAAGAAGTCGTCATTTTCCAGAATGCTTTCAATAATTGGCGTCAGTATGAGATTAGATTAGATTAGATAACCTAAAACATTATATTCTTATGTGTTGATTCTAACGAATGACGGAACCGCATTAAAGAAGGTTTCTAGAATTCAGCAATGGCGGCCGAATTGCTTTGCAAATACGAATTTTTGAAGGCTAGAATCAAATAAACTGCAACGATTTTTCATGTCATGACTCGTAATACGCTTAAAACGATAAGCTCCAGTAATTTTGTTACGAGCTTCCAGGGTTAACATTTCATCTGTTATGCGTACAACGACAAAGCTTCCAGAATTTTAATGAAAACATTAACGTGCATTGCGAAGCAGTTTTTTTTTAATTTGGACTTCTTCAATAAAGTTTGAAAGTTCAGACAAATTCAAAATTTAATAATTTAAAAGTTGTCATTCGAAGCTAATATGTTTAGCAACTTCGATCAACGAGACATGAATATTAATAACTTCATGCATCGATCTATTCATATTCCCGCCAAATTTAAATGCTCAAAAACGTATGGAAATTTATCGACTTGATCTTCACCTCTTCGCTTTAAATCTCGATACGTTGTTTGATATTGATAATCATCCCGCTAGCACCCGGCGACACTTCCCCTATGTATAGCAAACACCGGGACTGGGGAAATCCACCTACGAGTCAATGCAAATCCGAATTAATTTACCCAAAAACACCTTGTTATTAGGCAACCACGTCCTATCCGCACTCGGTTTTCGCCATTCACCGAACTTTGTCACCCCAAAAATAGTTTATCTCACGTCGTGTGCGGTTTCCTTTGCTAATTATCCCGCACCGTCGGTCGTCGGCGTCATCTTCTTGGATAGTCTGTGGTCGGCGTCGGTGCGGTGGCGTGATGTGATTCCCACGACAGACACGTTTCGCAAATAATCTCTTAATAATTCCGCCGAATTAATAAAAACCGGCCGAGGGAGGTGTAGGTTAAGTGTAACGGTCGTGGTCAGATTTTTGGCAAACTCCGGCTGTGCTTTCGGCGACTGTTTCGTTTTATTTGGCGGTGGCGCCTGATGGGAAAGCAGCACCAACAACAACAACAACACCATCAACTCGCATGTGACGCTATATCATGGGGTGCAAGTGTGTTGACTGGGTGACTTAATAAATGAGTTTGTTCAATTAGGTGAGACGCGAAAATACCGACTCATTAATTTGTCAAAAATCAGCGGGAAATCCGGTGCATATAAATCAGCATGGAAATGTAGAGGAAAAATATATGGGACAAATAAATCTGAAGGACCTAGACCGAGTCAAGTTCAATTTGGGGCGATCAAAGGCGCAAACAAATAGGCAGCGTTGGATTGAATTATTATCACTCATTATTGGTTGAGTTTGTAATTAATTTTGAAAGCTAGAGTTGGCGATTTTGTATCAGCTTGTAGAGAGTTAAATTGCCTTCAATATTTGTTCATTGGGGAGGATTATTTTCAACATGAAAAATGTTACAAACGAGCCATACAAATAGTTTTTAATTTTAAACTTTGAATGGCTTCTTTTGCTTCTTTGTTTACTTTATCACTATAGGTTATGAAAAGTAAACGCATTTGAATCGTCCATAGAAGCAGCATCAGTTCTATTTTTAAATATATAAAGCCTATCCACGTGAAATTTCAGACGCCAAAAATAATAGTAGAAATTTTTTTTACACATAATTCATCTAAACCTAATATCTTCATTACAAACAGTTGATTAAGATGTAAATTCTTCTTTCTATTATTTTCTCGAAGGTTCGTGGTACACGCACCATCTAGTTCTCATACGGTATCCTCAGATACGCTCGGCGTGACGATTCTCCATCTTCTTTTGAAATCATCGGTACCATTTGCGTTCTTCTTAGTTTCGAAGAGTTTCCGCTTAACTAGAGCCCAGCACTTCTCTATTGGACGAAGTTCTGGACAGTTGGGTGGATTGGTTGTTTTTGGCACGTATTTGGCCACTTATACGTTATACCATTACAAGACGGTTTCGCATAGTGAACAACCGCTTTCACAGATATTCTTTTTCAGACACATCCTTATTGATAATGCCGGTACAGACGAAACTTTTAGAATTTCGACCATAATTACATATGTCCTGCCAAATCAAATACTTCTTCAAGAATTTTGACACCTTTTTTGTCCGGAAATGCTCGGCAATGGCGTTCCTTTACACTGCGGTGTAAAACGTCTGACCCGGAAGCTGTTTAAAGTCTTCGAGTACCTATGTTTCATCGTCAATTATGATACAAGAAAATGTGTGCAACAAAATTTAGCTTATCATCACGATTGGGCACCTTTTTCACTTCGTGCGCCTTCCGTCCCTGCCCCTGCTTCACTTTTTGCACTTATGATTTGGACTTCCCAACTTTGCGAGCCACATTTCTTACAGCAAGATTGGGATGTTTCTTAATAATGGATACCACCTTCTTGTCCATTTGTCGGGAGTATACTTTTCGGTCTGTTCCACTTCCAACCTTCCGATCCACAGTCAAGCGATGGTGAAATGGTTTGCAAACACAAAACACGGTACTTTTCGGTAGCTTTAGTGTCTTGGCAAGAACGCGTACCGATAAATTCGGGTTTTACTGCGTACAAAATGCGTTGGCACACTTCCACTTGATTCGACGCCATTTCACTCAATGTAACAACAATGTTAACATGTTGTACCACGACATAACGTGGAGAATTTCAACTGTTCAGTGTGAAATAATTCAAAAACTACACTGAAAGAAAAGTGTACGAAATTTAGCGTGGATAGGCTTTAATCTAATTGACTTACTTCGAAATAACAAACTGGTATTCTGTTAAACCAAACAGCATATTGATTTCAACTGTTATATATAGTTATCATTATTCACTAATTTTGTTATCATATGATATCATTTTAAACATACTACTTTTCATACAACTACGAAACTCACTTAATGAATGCAAGACTATGAATAGTACCCGCATATTTGTACAAAAAAAAATTGTTTTTAATCGAAAGAATTACTTTAGCGTGAGAATATGATATCAAAGTGATTACATTATTTGAAACTACAGGCATATCTCAATATACTGGTAGCAATGATTTGTATAGATGAATGTCCGATAAAGTTGCTTTACATCGAGGTATTCCTGTAGTTCAGTAAATTTGCTCGCACCTCGGGATTAGCAATCAAAATGACATTTATGTTCAATACAATGTGCTTTTAATATGTTATCCAACAATATTTTCTTATTTTTGCTTTTTCCTTGATTATTTTTGCTGTTTATTCAGCCCCAATGATAAAATATTCAGTGTTCCTTATAAGATATCATTACCGATGTTATTTTGGTAATGTTGACGTACGGGAGTCACCGTTCAGCAAAAAAATATGAACATTGCATATGATTAAAATGCTTGAATATCAAATAATAAATCAATCACCAATAAACATTTAAAAATAAGTGCATATTCGTTGAAACATGTACTCGTTGTAAAAATAATAAATCACAGTGCATTCGTTTCCAAATGCATGATCAAACGAAATAACATGATCGTGTAAATATAAATATCCTTTCATTCAAGTTTAAGGCTACCCAGATTGAAATTAAAATACGTGAAAATACAAATGCCATCTCTTGGGCTGTTGCCATTTGCAATTTGATCACGGTGGCCATGTTTGTTTATTTCTCGCTCCTTACTGCCGCAAGCACGACCAACGCTCCTATTTGAGTTAGGCTGACTGAACATTGTATAAAAAGTGTTCCTTATTGTTTTAGTAAGCAACAAATCCCTTTCCGGAGAAAACTAGCGAGCTACCGTGACCGTTGATCTTGCTATATTCTAGATAGAAACATTCTTCTTACAAAAAAGTAAATTTTGGTCTAACAGTACTCGAACATGAGGAATATTCGTAAAGCCGGCACTCTTTAGCGTGTCAAGGGGGTCTCCTTCTCTCTTGCCTACCACACATTGTGGTAGCTACACAGATAAAAAGAAACATTGAATTTTCTGCGTTATCTAATGCACATAAAGGGTTTTGGCAGAAAATAATGGGATGTTTCATGTCAATTTAAGTCAGATAACGCCTGAATCTAGCCTGTTAAATGGTAGATCGTATACATTGTTGCATACGAATGAATGATTGCAAACAATTTCAATGTGTACGCCTCCTTTGACTTGGAAAGGAGACCGCCTTTCAAACTTTCCCTAGGCTCAATTTCAACTACTTCAATTCAATTTCTCAACCTGCCATGCTCTTCCGGACCTATTAATACTGTCTCTTCACATCTTTGGTGCTAGCAGAAATTGCTGTCCACTCCTAGAATTACATGTTGATAAGAAGGATATTTCCTATTTTAACGTAGGACGACGTTTCTCTTTTCCATAGCGGGTGTCATTTCAAAACTTTGAAAAATGAAAGCGTTACGCAAAAGTGAAAGGTTTTGAACGCCAATAACTCTCCTTTTTTTCAACAGAACGACTTCATTTAAGCACCATTTGATCAGAAACACAAAAATTTTGTATTAACATTTCGATTGAGTGCAATTAGTAAAAGTAGTTCAATTGTTTACTTTAAAATGACTTACTTTTGCTCCCATACAAATTATAGAAACTCAAGTAATAGACCGGACAACGTAAGTCTGGCACAGTTGATGTATCCAAAACAACTGTCAAATCGTATGGGAAATGCGAGGAAATGTTCGTTTTGGATACAACATGGCGGCACGTTGTCCGGTCTATTACTTGAGTGTCTATAATACAAATCTCCGTATGAACAGGTTGAATATATGTTTTTCCGTATCCGGGGGTCAAAAACGGATAACAAATGGTTAAAATTTTCTTCTTCTTTTCATTTCATTTAGTTTCATTCCATGATGAATAAAGAAATAGCATAAAGAAATAGCCACTCCCTCCGCTGCAAAAATTATTTTGCTTTGTGTTTGACTTCATAACTGAGGTCCGTCCTCTCTTTAAAATTTTGATTCGTACCTACTGTATTCTCGTGCATCTCTACATTCAAAGCTATGCTATCAACGCTATTATATAGCACGTATGGCCTAGAAAGATGTGGATCACGTAAGTGCAGTATCGAGCCAATGACGTCTATATAAGGTCTGGCGCAGTAGCCACAACAATATTAGTGAAATGAGCCAAACTCGCTCATGACATTAATACCACTGCACTCCTTGCGTACGCTACACATGAGCTCACAAAGTGGTACATCATACTATTTATTTTGATTCGTTTGCTCCGTGATTGTTTATTGAATGCGCTATAAAACTTAATTTTCCAATCGATTCCAGTCTACCGATGATGGAAAATTGGCTCTATATCGCTACTCGTTTGAAAGTTTGTGTAGCAACAAATCAATTACCTCAGTTAAATTCACTATAAATGATCCATGTTATCGGGAGAAAATGCTTCTTCTCAATAATTGGCATTTGTATCATGATTATTTCCACAATTCAGCATTCATAATAAACGTTTGAATCGATTTTTTTTATCTGAACCTATGCCCGTCAATAGAAAGTTCAATAGTGTTACGTCATCACTCATCGGCTCAGCAATGTTTACATTATTTTTGCTTCCAATACCAGCAAGCAGTGCGTTGCCCCAGACCTTATATAGACGTCATTGGTATCGAGCAAGGGACGGGTCCACAGCAAAATTATAGAAATATTTTAACCAACCATATATGTAATAATACGTAAAAATTAGATGATACACAGATAAAAAGAAACATTTAATTTTCTGCGATATCTTATGCACATAAAGGGAATGCTAGATTTGACCGAACATTATGGAATATTTCATGTAAATTTAAGCCAGATAACGTCTGAATCTAGCCTGTTGTATGAAAGATTGCAAACAATTTCGTTGTTTACGCTTGCTTTGGTTTGAAATTAAACGAGAAGAAATTTTCCGTGCCTGTTCAAATTCATTATTTTTTTCTGTGTACTATACCAACGCGTTCCTACGTGTACTGTACCAACGCGTTCCTACGTGAACTTTGCGGTTATATCCCTGATATAACCCATCACTAATTTTTCAAACATTGTAATTGATAACGTGCTTCATGCAACAGCAAAAAAACACGATTAGTTAAAAATGGACAAGAGTTTTGCTAATTATTATTGAGAACTGAAATAGAAAGGAACATTTAATTTTCAGCGTTATCTAATGTACATAAAGGGAATGCTAGATTTGGCAGAAATTAATGGGATATTTCATGTAAATTTATGCTATATAACGCCTGAATCTAGTCTGTTGTATGAAAGATTGCAAATATTGTTGTATGGCGCATGAAAGATTGCAAACAATTTTGTCGTTTACGCCCCCTTTGGCTTTGATTGAAAATTAAAATTCATAATTTTTTCTTGTAAACGTCATATTGACTTTTGTCAAGACGTTAATCCAATTGAAAGAACCTTATTGTCGTTATATCAACAGACATTAAATCACAATTTGAAATCAAGACAGTACAAGCGAGAGGGACACAAATTAGTGGGAAAGTTAAGAAATAGTTCACCCTTGGGTGATAGGCAGAAGAAAATAGACTAAACTTCGAAAAGGTCTACATGCTTATTATAAAATTTGATAGTTACGGCTGCTGCTACTGTCACTCTCGACAAACAATGTCTTCTTTTATACTGTTCCACACTCTCTCCTCCTGATGCTCCCTAAACTATAATTAAATAAGCAAACACACAGAGCTCAAAACATAAAGCTAATAAATTAAGAAAATTCAATAAATAATTCAATAATTTAGATACTCCACATAGGCGTAAAAAAGTACGACGACGAGGTACGCACGGCAGACGTCAACACCACAAAAATAAACACTCACAGAAAAAGAAAAACGAAGTGGTTCAGTCGAAAGAAGGTGAAGATATATGAATGCGTTTTATGATACTCATTTTCATAAACAAAAAAACAACCGTAGCTCACCCTAACCCCTCCCATCTGAAACGTTTTCAGCCATCGAAAAAAAAAAGTTCATATTTTATTTTAATACGTGAGATTTCTCGTTGTCAACACGATGTGATACTAACCCGAAACATCAGCTCCAATTAAGTTTGGTGCGACCGACCCGAGAAACATGCCGCGTCTCGTCTCGTTGACTGCTCCTACGGAACATGGGCAGCTGGAAGAGATTAGCCATTTTTGTGTCAGCGAAGAAAGTTGCCCATGATCCTCGGAGCTAGCGAGCGAGTGCGGGTGTCATCAATTCGGTGACGGCGCCAAATGACAAATCGAGCGAAGAATCGCTAACATATTTCTTTTTTCCACACCCCCGCGCCACCACCAGACATCGACGAATGCACTCAGCAAGGTGGTTCTGATGGTAATCACTGCCATCTGAACACGCGCTGCGTCAACACGTTCGGTTCGTACGTGTGCGAGTGTCTGCCCGGCTACCGGCAGCTGGACAAGTTCAACTGCGTCGAGGTGGACGAGTGCAAATCGCCGGACATGCACAGTTGCAACCAGCATGCGGACTGCATCAACACGGCCGGCTCGTATCACTGCCGTTGCAAGGCGGGCTACGAGGGCGACGGGTATGACTGTAAACGTGAGTATATCGGCATTCCCGTTAGAAATGGTAACTCAAAGAACTATCCTTTCTCCCGATCATCCATCCATCGATCCATCTAGCGGTGTGCAATCAAACTTGTCTGAATGGGGGCGAATGCCGGACGCCCGGAGTGTGTACGTGCCGTGCCGGCTACATGGGCGAATCTTGCGAGAAGGATCTGGATGAATGTGCGACCGGTGTGCACCGGTGTAAGGAGACAACGAACTGTGTTAATATGCCAGGATGGTAAGATCGGTTCTAAATTAAGGGTAAGAACACTCGACTAATCGCCCCGTTTCAGGTACTTTTGCAAATGCAAGCCTGGATTTGAAACCAAAGGAAAAGATTGTGTAGATATAGATGAGTGCTATCTGAACACGCACAGCTGTCATCCGACGGCCCGGTGCGTGAATACGCAGGGACATTTCGAGTGTGTGTGCCCGTCGGCCGAGGAACGTGCCAGCGGGACGGCGCTATCCAGTGCCAGCGAGTGTAGGTTAAGTTGTATGTTCGAGGACAGCGAAATTCCGAACGGTGGCCAAATTTCACCCCGGAATCAACCGTGCAAGGTTTGCACCTGCTCCAAGGGGGTAATCAGCTGTGTGGAACCACCGTGCAACTGCTCGTCCTGGCGGAGAGGTAGCGGGCGAGACCTATGCTGTCCGCAGTGTGATCCCAAAGAGTCCTGTCAGCATCAGGAGTTAAAGCATGTGACATTCCGCAGTGGAGAGCAGTGGATTTACCAGTGTCAGACGTGCGAGTGTCTGGTAAGTGTGCGCTAATTTACAAATTCTGAACAGCTGGGTCTAGTTGTTAATTGATTCTCTTACAGTACGGTGAATTCGACTGCTGGAAGCTCGAGTGTCCACCACTGACTTGTGATAATCCACTCCCAATGGGACCGGGTGATTGCTGCCCGCGGTGTCCGGACGACATGTGCGGTTTTGACAACGCCACGGCCAACGGGATCACCGGTGGCTCCGGGAGTACCTGCCTGTACGGGCAGCACATCTACGCCTCTGGACAGTCGTTCTCGTCCAGAGAGTGTGCCACCTGTTCCTGTAAGGTGAGTTAATTGTTTGTTGTTTACCCGAACAAACGCCCATATTTTTAAGCGATAAGAAATCTCTCTACTCGGGAAAGTCAACATTCAGTAATCAAATTTCCTAGAACAGAAAAGCGTTTTAAGTTCTTTCGTTACTTTTTTACGTTCCTTCCCATAAACTGAAGTCAATGTTGTTGATTAGGATTGATTTGCTCTATCGGTTTCCTGTTCATCGTAATCGCCATTGAACTCATCCAAATCTGATCAACTAATCGGCTAAAAATACAACAACTAATCAACCAATAATGGCATGTTTCTACGCTGTGCTTTTAATTTTGAGCTTCCAATTAATTTACATCCCCAACAGTATCAATTATTGCCATTGAATCGAACCCAACCGAACGAACGACTATCAATCGGATGTGTATCGCTAACAACTCCTTTCGCTAACAATTTCATGTTGCTGATGTTTAGCCATGTGTTCTGTCTCTACAATTATTTTTTGCTAAATCCATGCAGCCATACTAATTTCCGTTTCTATTTTCGGCGCTAGCATTTATTGTTTTCCCGTATTCTATCGAGCTTAGCGTTTTAAGTATAGGAGATTTCTACAAATACCTACACATCTACTACATCAACACCAACAACAGCAACAGTATCAACCAAACAACAACTCACACGCCTCGTATTGTAAATGTGATCAATTGACAGAACTACGAAAACTTTCCGAATATCCAAGATTCGATCATCTTTTAATGTCAAAATTGATGGCTATAATTTTGTTACGCCACCAGATCACGAAAGATGCAAGCGCATTGAACGTTAGCATGCAATTGGTGACGCCTTTCACAGGTTCATGGCAGCCATTACTTTTTTGGGATGAAACAATGGGATGAATTTTCGTACTAGCACTCCTTCTTGATTTGGTTATCTTGGTTATGTTCCGATTATATACCAACAAATAATGCTTCAAGATTTCCAATGCATGATTAGTAGGGACTAGGTTACGTTGACATTTCGAAAATGCCATTGATGATTTCGGTGCATTCCCTTTTTACCCTTCTTACGCCCAAAATAAGGGTATTCGGATCGCTTGAAAATATGACTTTTTATCCTCGGTAAGTAACTATTCAGTAACTGCCCTCATTCTGTGCAGTGACTCGGCACTAGCCTCCCAGCTGGCACTATTGAAGGCGTTCTTAACGTCGATCGTTACAATAAAGCAATATCGATCGCCGCTCCGCTTCTGTTTGGACGCCTTTACGGCTGTCTCGACCACTCTCCGAATAGTATGCACCGTAGACTTTCCTTTCCGGAAACCGAATTGCATCATCGATAAGCCGTGATCGCTTTCGGTAAATTTCGTCAGCCTATTGAGGATGATCCTCTCCAGAGGTTTCCCGAGAGTATCCAACAGGCATATTAGCCTTTACAATGCTGGATCCCCCAGAGGCTTTCCCGGCTTCGTCAGCAACACTAAATTCTGTATTTTCCACCTGTCCTGGAAATGGCCTTTCCCCGAGTGTGGATTCTGGGGTTCCGTTGGCGTCTGCAGTGCATCAACCGTTGCCTTCTTCGTTGTCTTTTGGCTGTCATCAAGAACCCTTTCAGCAGTCTCTGCTCTCATCCTCAGTGCGTTCTGTACGCGTTCGGCTGCAGTCACGGTCGATTTGACACGCGTTACCATCTCTTTTATTTCCTTATGGATGTTGTGCCTGTCCTCTGGACATTTCTGTAACACATTCCTGAACATTTCCGGGAATGCCAGAATCGCCACTTTCAGAGCTATTAGGGATTCCATCCGGTCCGAGTGCCTTGTTCATCTTAAGCCCTTTCACCACTGCATGCCCTCAACTTTACTTCTTAATTTCCTCGCTGTAAGGTGTGCGTGGCCACGTCGTTGGCTCGTGCATCAGGAAGAGTTCATCTACGATAACCTTCAGTTTTTCTGGACATAGCTCTGAGGCCATTGTTGGTCCTTTGATTTTCGCCATAACAGTACGATACGCATCGCCCCAGGTGTTAACATCAGCGGCTCGGCACAGCTCCTTGTAGCTGTCTTATCTTGCTCAGTCTTATCTCTCGTTTAAATTCGGTCCTGGCCACTCGGAACACCACCCTATGTACCTCTCTGTCTGCTGCGGTTCTAGCACTCTGGACACGTCTTCTGGGTCTGAGACAGCTAGCGCGAAGGATGCTGAGTTGCTAATTCCACCAAAGAGCTGGGCGCCGCTTATTCCTCGGCTCCAGTTTCCTCGGCATGGTTGCGTCGCATGCCCTTACTAACGTATTCGTCAGCTGGTCCACGTTTCGGTTCTAGAGTTCGTTGTCAAACCGAAATGCCTCAACAAAGTGTTCCTTGTCGAAGACCTTCGTCTTCCATTTCCGCTCGCAACTATTTGTTGTTCGTGTTGGCCGATGATGTACCGGATCGTCAGATGGTCACTATGGGCATACTCCTTACACACTCTCTAATTTATATTTGTCATCAGCGATGGACTACAGAAGGTAACATCGATGACGAATTCACGACCGTTCCTACGAAAAGTGCTTGCAGAGCTTACATTCGATAGTGTAAATTCCAGCTCTGCCAAGGCTTCTAGCAGGCTGCACCCTCTAGCGTTGATACATCTGCTGCCCCACTCCACAGCTCAAACATTGAAGCTCGGATGACGACCGGTCTTCTTTCGAAGAGCTTCTCAGTCGGTGCATCCAGCATCTGGTGGAACTGCTCTATGGTCCTTGGGGGTGCATAGCAGCTGCATACAAAGATCCCGTTGATTATGGCGATCACGAACCCTTCGCATGAACTGGACACTACTTCCTGGATGCGGAACATTTTACAAAGCATGCATCTCGGTTGCTTTGTGCAGTCTCGTGCAAAATGACCTGTCTCCCCGCATTTCCTGCACAGATCAGATCTGTCAGGACCTTTGCAGTTCCTCGCCTGGTGACCAAAACCCATGCTTTTAAAGCATCTCTCCAATTCCTTTTGAACTCGAGAGACGACTCTCAGTAAGCACACCGACCACCCAACTTTTACTCGACCCGACACCAACAGCTTGTTGGCTGTAGCTGTCGGCAGCCATATTGCAACCGTCTGTGTGCCACCGTACGCCTTCCTTAACCGGATCGTCATTGATGCCTATCTAAGATTGCAGTGCCCCTTTAGGGCCCTCCGCAGCTCGTCTTCTGTTGTGATTTCGTCAAGATCCTAGCACTCGACCACAGTCTCCTGTGAGAGAGCTCTAACTATCGCCTGCTCACCAACAGACTTTTCGACGAGCGTCTTGAATGCAGAATCCTTCTTCAGCCCGAAAAGCATCTCACCTTTCTGGGGGCGCTTGGTTTTCACCATGTTCTCCCCTAGGTCCTTCAACTCCGGATCAGTTCTTACTTTTCGGAGGAGTTCAGCATACGTCGTTTCGCTTTGACCTCAACAATTAGAGCGTCGCCCTTACTTCGCTCCCGACAAGGCCTAGGCATCTGCTTTTTCTTCTCTCCTGAAGTTTTCACTTGCTGCTGGATTTCCATCTTTTTGTCTTTCTGGTTGCCATTCAGTGCCCTCACCTTTCTCTTCGTCGTTTTTGAGCTTTTTCAGCTCTTTCTCGTCTCCTGGTGAGTCCCTTTTCCTTTCTCCGAGCGTGGATCCTGGGGTTCCTTTGGCGTCTGCAGTGCATCAACCGTTGCCTTCTCCGTTGCCTTGTGGCTGTCATCAAGAACCTTTTCGGCAGTCTCTGCTCTCATCCTCAGTGCGTTCTGTTCGCGTTCGGCTGCAGTCACAGCCAATTGGACACGCAATACCGTCTCTTTTATTTCCTTGTGGATGTTGTGCCTGTCCTTTCCATAGTCATAGAGTTCGTCGATCCGGTTTCAGACTATCTCCATCGCGTCCCCTCGAGTTGTGCAACTGTTGCGTTTTGTGTTTTTTTTTTTTTTGTTTCGTCTTTTTTGTTTTTTCCTCCGTTATCCTATCGTGATCTCATGGTTATCTTGGAATCAGGGAGGCCATGCTAGGGTTGACACGGTCCTTCATGGGGACCGTGTTCAGTGCCGGTAAGTCAGCGTAAGTCAGGAATGTTACATCTGAGCCTATTACCCACCACTTAAGGTGACAAGCTTCGAACGTATTCGGAGGCCTGAAAAGGGTTTTACCGGGAGGGCAGCAGCACCATTTGTCCACTTGCCATTTCATCACTTTGCGATTAGCCCAGTTGCGTCAAGCCAATCTGTTGATCCATGTCGAATCCTTATTCGATGGTATGAATAAGGATACCAGTATGCCGTAATTAGGATCTCACTGGCTTTGGCGGTTGGCACTCCTGGGTGGGGTGGGCGCTGAAGCTCCGTTAACTCGCAGAGGAGGGGTCAACCCCCCCCCCCCCACACACACACACATAGATTGGTTCAAGTGGTACGGTTTTGAACTGCAACGAGTAGATTCGAAAAATACATAAAGTCTCCATTTAGTACAACTACACAATTTTCAACGAACATGTACTTATTAAGTATCTCGAATCCATATCGATTTCAAAATGAACGCTTATCATTGTCTAATAATTTATTCTATGGACTAAATATTTGAAATTTCTTATGTTTATGTTATTTTTTCTTTTATACTACTTACATAAATAGGTCGTTAAACACTATTAATGTCAATACTTTAATCACATCGATGAACAATACGTTCAGGATTGACAAATAGTTCATTTTATAAACGGAATATATAACATATCGAATATTCCTGGATCTTCCTGGAATTTCTGTTGAAAATATGTATTCAGTACCATTTTGGCAACATTTGAGTTCGTTAATCTGGTGAAGTGTAAGAAGGGTTTTGAGAGCAATTAGTGTTTGTTTTGTTTTTAAAGTAAAGAGAAATGAATTTTCTTAAATGCTGGAACGCATGAGTTTATGAAAAGTTTGATATATTTTCATATTATTAGTTGTATGATAAAATCAGAATTATGGTCTCAAGGTAGGTTGCTACCACTCACTTAAACTCTGTTAGACTTTCCGGCAATAGCTCATTTC
>JASCZW010011380.1:0-32293 GCA_034211315.2 Aedes japonicus
AAAGGGCGATACGGTCAAAATTTGGTCAATATCAACTTGACGTATTTCTTTCAATTTTGCATTTAAAAGACCTACGAGACACCCCTCATTTTGAAAGTGTGTTTGTTGTAGAATGTTGCTCCTATTTTGATTTTGGAATTCACTCTTCAGTTGTCAAAAATGTCGTCCAAGCAAGAAGAGCAGCGTATCGGAAATTTTGCTCGCGCATCCGCGAAAATCCGAGCTACTCGCACGCAAAGTTGGCAAAATCGCTAAAAGTTGCCAAATCAACCGTTACAAATGTAATTAAAGTGTTTGGGGAACGTTTGTCGACAGCCAGAGGAAGTCTGGATCGGGGGGGAAATCGAAAACCGGAAGCCGCTGAGACGACAAAGAGAGTTGCCGGTAGTTTCAAGCGAAACCCTAACCTATCTCTCAAGATGCCGCAAATAAGCTGGGTGTATCGTCTACAACCCGTGCATCGGGCCAAAAACAGGCCGGACTATCGGACAGCACAAGAGGTAGTGACTCCAAATCGCGATGATAAACAAATACGACGGCCAAAGCGCGATCCCGGAGGCTGTACACGACGATGCTGACGAGGTTTGACTGCGTGGTAATGGACGACGAAACCTACGTCAAAGCCGACTACAAGCAGCTTCCGGGACAGGAGTTTTATACGGCAAAAAGGAAGGGAAAGGTAAGCAGATATTTTCAAGCACACTGGAAACTGTCAAAGTTCGCAAAGAAATATCTGGTTTGGCAAGCCATCTGTACCTGTGGCATTAAAGCAGCATTTTTCATAGCTTCCGGGACTGTCAACCAAGAAATTTACGTGAAAGAGTGTTTGAATAAACGTCTGCTGCCTTTCCTGAAGAAACACGGTTGTTCCGTGCTGTTTTGGCCGGATTTGGCATCTTGCCGTTACGGTAAAAGGCCATGGAGTGGTTCGCCGCCAAACAACGTGCAGGTGGTTTCCAAGGACAAGAACCCTCCCAACACGCCAGAGCTCCGCCGAGTTGAGAAATACTGGGCTATTGTCAAGCGGAACCTAAAGAAGACCAAAAAAACTGATAAGGACTAGCAGCAGTTCAAGGCAAACTGGCTTTCTGCGGCGAAGAAGGTGGACAAGGTGGCTGTACAAAATCTGATGGCAGGGGTCAAGCGTAAGGCCCGGCAATTCGGATTTGGAAAAGCGGAAGCCTAACTGAATGTTTTCCGAATTTTTATACTGGTTGAACTTGAAAAATAAATTTAATTAGATTTTTTAAATAAACGATTTCACCGGTTACACGCGTTTTCCCTTGACCAAATTTTGACCGTATCACCCTTTAATAACTGCAATATTGTTTAGCTTAAAAGCCTAATTTCTTGTTCAAATTTGCTGGTGATATTCATAGTTTAGTATTCAACCTGTAAAGTTTGCTCAGAAAAAGCATGTTAAAAATGACTAACTTTCAATAACAACCAATGTAGTCAGCAAATTTCGCCAATTCTAACTACGGGTAAACCGCGAGTAAACGGTCCACTAACTAATCCTAGTGTTAAGGGCAAAGTCAGTCGCGCGGCCGTTCGGGAGGTCGCGCAATGTTTCGCAATTTTAAACATATTTGATTATCTTTTTTGAAATTTTATTTCCGTCCGTTTGTGCTAAACTAAATGAAGCACAATTGTTGAGAACAAACCATGTTGATAAATCTTGTAGTTTTTACATGAATCCGTTTCTACTGAAAAAAATTGCAAAAAATATAAGACATTGCCTCAATTTTCAAGTGCTAAGCTCCGTATTGTTCATTTTTTTGAAAATTGAAAAAGGTGCATCGATAGCAAATTTTTCAAGGAACAATTTGGCTACAAAACATTTTTATATATTATTCACAATTATTAGTGAATGTGATTGCAAGCCAAAGTCAAATTAGCATTTTATCTCATAAAATTAGCCTTCAATGTTGAAAGAAATCACGAGACGATGCATGAACCTGTGCTGGGGACAAAAATGAACAAAATGAATTTTCTGACTAATCCACTGTGCAGGGCTTAGCCTAACTTTATTACAACCGAAAACATTCAATTTCTAGGCAAAATTTTATTATATTCGGAATTTGATAAAAAAAATACATACGTTTCCTACAACAAGCTAAATTTATTCAACAGTTCTAAAGTTTAACTCGTTTGAATGTCTCCAATGTAGTGCAGTAAACTTCATATAAGCATCATTACAGTTATATTTGGTTTTTTCTTGCGTGTGATGTGTCATATGACTGAAATCGGTTCTTTTCAGATGCTGGCCAGATCTCCAAGGATTATCCGGAACATCCTGGACACTGCATATATGCATCATATAAACTATTTTACATCGTTTTCAATTCTCTTGAGCCCTTAGATGTCCAATTTGAGATGTCGTATGACCTATCTTGTGGTGTAATACCTACTATTCATTGAAACAATAGAATATAATTAATTTGATTCTGCAACGATCGGGCCAAATCAAATAATTGTTGAAGGATGAAACAATATACAATGAAAAAGCGAAAAACTTTCAAACGGCAAAGACCCACTCTGAACATCGAAGTGAACTCAACTCTATTCCTGCGTTCATCGCTTGGCATCCGTTTGTATGTAGAAGTACGGATGAAAAAATGTTTCTCTTCTCCCCGGGATTACTCGAAATTCATACACGAAACTATGTTTTATTTTTACATCAAAAGATTGCTAAGAATATTTGCAATCTTATGGTACCAATAAAAGTACATAAAACAAAATTTCATAGCATACTTTTTGAATTTGCAAAACCACCTAAAACGTTCCACGCTATGGGAGCTTCGACCCGTGGGAGGTGGAGGACGAAAAAATAATAATAACCAACAGCACAAACCGTCTGTTCATTTCCAGTTTTAGTATATGTCCAGCCGTAGATAGGATAGGATGTACGTTTTGTTTAGGAAGAATTGTAAATCGAAGAGGATTATTTTGAAACGCCGACAACGTGGCATCAGTATTTTTCAGAATGAGGAAGTGCAGGAAAGATGTTTGTTCAATTGATACAATTTTTTATTCCTCTTTTTCAAATGATTAGGTTAACGGCTTACAAAATACCTGAATATATCAAAACTGGCTAACAGTCAGGTAAAATCGTTTGAACTTTATGCATCGTTCTATATTCCATAAACAACGAGTCACTTGTTGAATTCAAATGGATATTGCATATGTTGAATTAAAACAAATCTTTGTTTTTTTCCTGTAATCAAAAATTGTATTGTATTGACCAGATGATATCATAATTTTAGGAAAATTTGCGGACTATTTTCATCGACCACCTAACTAACTAACTTGCAATCAATTAATCTATGTCAGAACCGTTTCGCCAATATTTCAAATAAAAATATTAATTGTAGGTATATTATAGATCAGAATGTTCAAGTATTTTAACGAAAAGTTGTAGAAGTAATAAGAATATTTTGAGAAAATTGAATCCAATCATCTGACGATATGTGTATGTGCCTGGCATTTTTTTACAACAAAGTTTTTCTTAAACATTTGGAATGTTCTCAAAAATTTATTAAAAAAAAATAATTTCAAGACACGTTGTAGTGCGTTAAGATTTCTAAAGTACGTAAAAACATTAAACAAACTTTTAATAATATTAAAAAAAAGGTTAAAGTATTCGAATGAATAATTCTCCTTATAATATTTCAAGAAAATTTAACAAATCCTCCAACAGCATCTGGATATGCATCACTTTTTGTTTTTAATCAATAATTACATTGTACATAATTTTGTTAAAAGCTTACAAAAATACAATACGTACATATATTTGAATCTTAAATATGCAATTATTATATTTTCGATAGTATTGTTAGAATTTTGTAATATGATTTTCTCAAATCATTTAGATGAATAGAAACTGGACTAAAATACATTGCGCAATCCCAAGGAACATGAAAGTTTGGTGAAAATAGCAGCACAAATATTCAATTTGGAAAACACTTGGGTTAGTCATTTAAAGTTAATAAAATATAAGTCAAAATGTCTAAATAATTGTGTGTATGATATTCGAAGCTTTTCAAAACATTCTGAGAAAATTTCAAATAAAAATTGGACTGCATTCAATAGACACATCAACCTGGCGATTTTCTAATGTAATGTTTATCTATTTTATTGAATAATTTTCTTATGAAAATGAATCATCTTTGTAATTAAATTATGATGTTCCTAGTGATTTTCTGAAGAAATAAAAAATGTTTTTTTTTATTTTACACTAACTAGTTATCTAAATTTTTTTGAATGACTTTCATAGTACACTAAATCATTCTGTAAAATACAAGCAAATCATATGATGGTTAAGAAAATTTTCGGAAAAAAATGATACTCTAGCAATAATTTTAGTTTTTCGAAATGTCCTGAATGATTGTTTTACAAATTCCTCAAAAAGGGCGTATTTTTTCGAATTCCCCACATCAGTAAAATTATTCTGATTATTTTGTGCAAATTTCCTCTGAATAATAATAAAACAAATTATTATTTGCTAAACTAAATCGTTTTGATCAAACCCCACAAATTGGAAATGGATAAGACAATTATTTAAAAAAAAAATCAAAACGTTATTGAATCAGATTTTCCGAAGAAAAATAAAAATAACTGTACACATATCCAAAATAAATATTTATCTAAAATGACTATACTAAATCTTTTCCAAATCATTCAAAATGACCGTCATTATTTGAAATAAGCCCCAGCCACTATTCAATCACTTTGAATGAGTTGTGATAATATTCTACAAGTATTAGAATAAAAAAAGTCATTCTTGAATAAATTTGACCAACTGTCCCAAAATACGATGCATTAAAATAATTTAAATATGGGTTCATTAATTCAAAACAATTCCTGCACACACTGCTTAGAAAACTGTTATGAAAATCGATGGTTTCAATTTACAATATATCCACCAAAAAACTTAAGTAATTTAAAAAAAGCTGTTCAATGATCTAAATTATTTTAGAAAATCGCCACCCCCATAAAATGTTACCGGCTGATTTCTTTGTATTCTCTCAGATCATTCTGTAAACTTACAATTTATCAACAAGAAATAACGAATACAGCTTTTTTCAAATTATGTCAAATTCATCTCATTATTTAATTTCATTTATTTATTTCTATATAATGTTGTATTTGAATGTATTTGTACAATGTTTTTGAATATATTCAAAAATCTCTTAGCAAGTCCAAATGCCATCAGATGATTTATTTTAACTGTTTTTACTTTATAAGTTTGACTTATGTATTCACAAATTTACTTGAGAAAAATAAGGCAATTTTAAATTATTTCATATGCATTTGTTAATTTTCGTATATTATCAGGCGTATCAAAATGATGTAAGATGATTATTTCAAAATTATTTGTTACATATGTTTTTCAAAAAGAAAATTTAAATAACTTGAACTTTTAGACTTGCAATACATTTATCTGGAATTATCAAGGCAGCAACAAACAAATATATGTCAAATATTTTTAATTTTTCAAAAGATGTTGTCTTAGAATGGCTTGTAACTAAGAAAATTATTCATATTGATTACGTGTTTACTCAAAAAAAATGCATCATTTGAAAAATACTTGGTTTTATCCTAAAGCGTACAAAATACTGCATATTTTTTGTAAACAGTAATATTTAACATAATGGAGTTCACAGGTCTTTGAACGATTTGTTTAAACTTTGTCAAAATATTCCAAAAATCAAAAGCGAAGTTTTGGTTATAATGGGTAAAATCTTATTGAACCCCCATATTTTGCCTTAATTTGATTCCTTGAATTATTATTGAATTTACTAAAATACTAAGAAATTAATTTATAAAAGTACTTATCTTTTATTCCTGATATAATATACATGAAATACACCGTGTCCAATATATTCTCATACACTTTTTCCTTGCATTGATGTCGTGCAACTACTCAACATGCTTCTCGTATGTGTTGGTGTTGTTTTGCTTTTTGTTTTGCGCTTCTAGGTTATGTCCGATTTTTTCATTCGGTGTTTATCTTTTAACAGCGATGTAGGCGTTTGTGCTGTGGTGATAAAAAAGTTTTGAAATATGAGCGCCCGGGCGCTATTTTCAGAAATTTGAAAAACCTCGGAGTAAAGCGGGATTTTGTGTTCCGAACCATCCGAAGGAACCGTGACACCTGCTCGTTGGATGACCGGAAGAGATCCGGTCGTACTCGTACGGTGTGGACTGCACGAATTGCTAAAGTTGTCAGGGAACAGATTAGACGAAAATCACAGCGCTCTGTACGTAAAATGGCCGCAGATCTGAATGTTTCGAGATCGTCAATGCACAATATACTTCAAAATGACCTCGGATTCCAAGCTTTCAAGAAACGTATGGTTCACGTAGTTTCGGAACCTTCCAAGCAGAAATGACTCAAAAGAGCAAGTCGGGGAAGAATTTATCTTTTCCGACGAAAAGTTATTCGTCTTGCAACAATCCCACAATGTCCAGATCGACAGATTTTGGGTTCTCTCTTACTGCTTCAGAGAGTGATAGGAATATTCCACGGTTCCAAAGTGCTGCGTCAGTGATGGTTTGGGGAGGAATTTGCAAGCGCGGCAAATTACCACTCGTTTTCATCGAAAAGGGCGTTAAAGTGAATGCCGTATATTATAAAACGGATGTTTTGGAGAAAGTTGTCAAGCCATATGTACAAGAGGTGTTTGGAGATGATCACCATGTGTTTCAGCAGGACGGAGCGCCATCGCATACTGCAAATCTCGTACAGGGCTGGTGCCGAGAAAAATTTGACCGACTCTTCGGACAAGAATGAATGGCCTCCCAGTTCAACAGATCTGAATCCCTTGGATTATTTCGTATGGTCATACATTCTGGCGAAGGTAAATGACCACAGGGCGTCTAATATGAAGCAATTCAAAACGTAATCCAACGAATTTAGACGAAATGCCGATGGAAGTCATGCGTGCCGCCTGTGACGGTTTCGAAAAACGTCTGGAGCTGGTCAAGGAGGTGAAAGGCGGTGTTATTATAAAACATATACTGAAACTGATCAGTATTATATTGCAATATAATGGGTAAAGTTATCAATAAAATCTGGAGTATCGATTTGAAATAAATAGAGTTTAATTTTGTATAGAATATATTGGACACGGTGAAGAAAGGAAAGCGCTTTTTAAGGTTTTTTTTTAAATATTAGTTAGTTAGGCAAACTGCCAGGCTCATTAAAATGTTGATTCAACTTAAAAAATTGATTGCTTAAACGTTTTTGGGATATTCTTAGAGCTTAGAAAATTGTACATAAAAATACTTGACTGTTTTGACTTCAAGATATTAACCTGAAATTAATAAGGCAGCTTATTTCAAAACTCATAGATATGCAGTGGATTTGTTTTAGTTTTTCTCAATATTTCAAAATACCATTTTTATAAGTTTTATACTTTACAATATTCTATTCTCATTTGTTGCGCCTTTAAGTAAGTCTGGCATTTTTTAATTTAAAATGCCATCATAAGATGTGTTTTAATTTGTCTCAAAGTATTCTTAAAAGTTTGACCATTTTTCATTTAAAAAAATCCTTAGACATTCTGATCTGTAGTATATTTACAACATTTTTCATTATTTTAAGCATTGGAGAAAATACTCTTATATTATTTTGTTGCAGCGGGTAATAGCGTTCAAGTATTCGTAGGAATGATTGAACTTTTTTTTTGGAATATTCTAAGAATATCAACACAAGAGGAAATTTAAATAAATCATCTGACGATTTTTTTAAACTCACCTCCAGCATGGTATGCCTGTGTAGCTGCGCCTTTACTGACTGAGCTAAGGGGTGACCTAGCTATTACAAGTAACTATAGTTGTTATCAAAATGTTCATAAACATTATTTGAATGATTTTCATAGTATTTTAGAACATTCTGATATATATAAACAATTCAAAGGACGATGAAGGAAACATTCGAAAAAAAATGCATCTGTGAATCAACATGTATAACTGATTATTCATTATAATGAGCGGTATTCCTATATTTTAGAATATCCAGAAAAAAAAATCAAACGAGGACCAGTTTTAAATGAGCCCGTATATCCTTTGAAATAGTAAGGTTTGATGGGTTTCAAAATTCAAAATGATGTTTTCTGTATAAACTAATTTAAGGAAATACTTTTGACCTCACATTTACTTACTACATGAGTTGGTCAGATATTTTCCATTTTTTTCAAAATAGGCTAAATGAAATCCCTAGCCACCTCAAAATGACAGTGAATCATTTATTAATATTTTCTCCATATATTAAGAGAAAATATAATATCAGTCTTAATAATACTTAAAATATTTAACCAAAAACTAATTGACCTGAAATAAGTATGTTGGGTTAATTCATTGATTTCACAATTTCATTTTTCTTAATTGTTTTATAAATTTGCCTAGTATATTTAAATGTCATCAGATGATTTGTTAAATTAAGTAGAAAATGCTGAAAATTTAGAAATTTATTCCTAAGAATATATATTTGATTGTGATGGAAAACCACCAGGCGTATCAAAATGATTTCTTTAATTTTAACTAGGATCTTTATGTTTAATGCAAATATATTACGCAAGAAAATACTGGCCAATGTCATATCTGGTTAATTTAGTTTTGGTCAAAATGTTAAAGAATTACAATTGATAAATTTATGTATATTTGTTAAATTTAAAGAAAAAACAAAAAACATATCAAGTAAATTCAGTTTTGAACGAAACGTTCGAGTGTTTGATGATGATTGATTCGAATGATTGTAACGCAAATGGTTCAAAGTTTTTTCAATACGGCTTAAGAATTCCTGAAATAATGATTTCCCGATTTGTATACTGTGCAACTTGACTTAAAATATAATGATGATGATGATGGATGATAATTTGTATAAAAATTCATTTTAACTTCAAACATAGTAACTTGAAAAAAAATACATATACGTAAATTGACTATGCTATGTATATTTTAAATTGAAATGCTCATAACATTTTGGAAAATTTACTGGCACACTAGAATATCCTCAGATGATCTTTTCAGGATATTACAAAAAAAAAGTGACGATAGCGCTTTCAATAATACTTGAATAAAAGATCATATTACAATAGAGTCGTAGGTTTCAAAACCATTTATATTCTTTGTTTTTGTTCTAGTTTGTCATTTGATTTTGTTCATATTTTTCAGAGTGTTCTGAAGTACAATAAAAATCATTAAAAAAAAACTCAAGAACAAGTACATGTCAAGCATAAAAAAAACGAATCCCATTTGTCAAGAAAATCTCTAGCCAAACATTTCGCATTTGATTTTCTTTAAAAATTATCCATAAAAAGATTTGAGCAGTTTTACTTTTATACCTGAACCTTAGCTGAACCCGTTGCGAGTGCTGCTACGCTTGCAACAAAATGAATGAAAATATAATAGAACTGGCACGTTTAGGGTTGTTTTTCAGATTAAGTTTCTTTCTTGACTAAGATGGAGCTGAAGTTAGAAGAGTGTTGCGTGTCGCGGGATCGCGCCGTGCTCGCGATCCATTAGAAAAAAAACTGCATACATTCAATTGCGCTGTTGTGTGTTGGTGATTCTTCTTCAAGCGAGTCCAAAGTGTCGTCGTTCGCGGGTATTGTAGGGGAAGATATTTCCTGAAACCAACTGCCAGCATCTAGAACTATATTTTAGAAGAAAATACCACAACCGTGCTAAAGTGAATTTTGATTCGGTGTTCAGGATAAGTTTGTAAGTTAATCAGTGCAAGAAGAGTGTATTAGACACAGATATCATGTTGCTACCGGAAGGTTTCCGACACGTCGGCGACGGCCGGGTTGATGTGGACGAGTGCCGACGGCAGCAGCTGCGGTCCAGCAGGACTTGGCCATCTAGGATATCGAGGAGAGCTGGTTTGCAAAGCAACAAATAATTTATTTCTACCATATTTTAAAGACAATATCTTATATCCTGTTTAATTTTATTTTGTCTATTTTGTTTTGTTTTGTTTTTAGTTATGCTTGTCTCTTTTCAGTAACATTGGAGCGGCCCATTGCTTTTGGCGAAAAGTGCTACATATTTTCAGCGTATCGTTAACCAAAACGAACTCGGCTAACCTATCCCGAACTATCCAACATCCCAGTGTTTTCTCTTGGAAGTGCAGAGGATTTCTCGGCTTCCTAAAAAGCGAGTATCATGTCAACACGTTCCTTCCCATTCCCTACTTGACCAGAATTCGGACATAGTGAGAAATTTTTACTTAAAAAGTATGTACGTGAAAAAACAAAAGATAGCTTGTGAAAAATTGTTGTTGAATGTATCGAATTATTCGAAAATAAATATGTCTTAAGATGATTTGATAAATTTTCTCAGAATAATATTTATTAAAATACTTCAATATTTTGACTAACCAAGAACTAATGCAGCTATTTTCAAAATTATTTAAAGTTTATTTACGTCTTTCAAAGTATCTAAAGGCACTACACCATGCCTTTAAAATATTTATTCCTCGCAATATACTTACCTAAATTACCAAACATAATTGATTTGTTATTTTGGGAAATCACCTGGCACATACACATATCGTCAGATGATTGGATTCAATTTTCTCAAAATATTCTTATTACTTATACAACTTTTCGTAAAAATACTTGAACATTCTGATCTATAATATACCTACAATTAATATTTTTATTTGAAATATTGGCGAAACGGTTCTGACATAGATTAATTGATTGCAAGTTAGTTAGTTAGGTGGTCGATGAAAATAGTCCGCAAATTTTCCTAAAATTATGATATCATCTGGTCAATACAATACAATTTTTGATTACAGGAAAAAAACAAAGATTTGTTTTAATTCAACATATGCAATATCCATTTGAATTCAACAAGTGACTCGTTGTTTATGGAATATAGAACGATGCATAAAGTTCAAACGATTTTACCTGACTGTTAGCCAGTTTTGATATATTCAGGTATTTTGTAAGCCGTTAACCTAATCATTTGAAAAAGAGGAATAAAAAATTGTATCAATTGAACAAACATCTTTCCTGCACTTCCTCATTCTGAAAAATACTGATGCCACGTTGTCGGCGTTTCAAAATAATCCTCTTCGATTTACAATTCTTCCTAAACAAAACGTACATCCTATCCTATCTACGGCTGGACATATACTAAAACTGGAAATGAACAGACGGTTTGTGCTGTTGGTTATTATTATTTTTTCGTCCTCCACCTCCCACGGTCGGCAGCTCCCATAGCGTGGAACGTTTTAGGTGGTTTGCAAATTCAAAAAGTATGCTATGAAATTTTGTTTTATGTTCTTTTATTGGTACCATAAGATTGCAAATTTTCTTAGCAATCTTTTGATGTAAAAATATAACATAGTTTCGTGTATGAATTTCGAGTAATCCCGGGGAGAAGAGAAACATTTTTCATCCGTACTTCTACATACAAACGGATGCCAAGCGATGAATGCAGGAATAGAGTTGAGTTCACTTCGATGTTCAGAGTGGGTCTGTGCCATTATGCCGTTTGAGTGTTGCTAATGTGTTAAATATTATTCAGCTATTATTTTGCTCGCTATGAATCGAGAATATAAAAATAATTTTATTCTATTGAGTCTATGAAAATGTGATTTATGTTCATATACTTATATTTATCTTCATATCCATTCCCATATGAAATAAAAACTGCTGGATTCACGTACTTGAACAAAATTATATAACAATATAAAGAATCTTGTTGTACTTTGATCAGAATAAAATGAATATTCTGGAAATATTTGACTATTTATGAACAAGATTCACCTGAGCGTAGCAATAGGAGAATGTCAGCAGTGATTGTATTTGCCAATATGAGAATAAGATTTGTAAAGTACCGGAGAGCAACTGGGAATATTTTAGAGAAGATCTCTTCTGCGAATCTTTTTTCATCATTCTTAGTTTTTTATGATAACAATACTTCTTCGGCAAAATATATCATTAAAAAGAGTTATAAAATGTTCATTATGTACCATAGTGTAGATGTGTTGGTGATTGGTTCATTATATAGAGCAGTTCATTCAATTATTTTCAAATCGGTCGTTATTCTCAGATCCTCGACTGACTTTGCCCTATAGATGAGCCAGTAGGATTGGGCTTGTGATTAATGCGTTAAAAATAAAATAGACGAAGGAAAGAGGCTCACAAGAAGACAATGTTAACCGCCTAGCACGAGTTCAGATCGACGGTGATGAAATTGAAAGAGTAGACGAATTCAGGTATCTGGGCGCATTGGTGACCGCCGATAACGACACCAGCAGAGAAATACAAAGGCACATTATGGCTGACAATCGTGCCTACTTCGAACTACGAAAGACGCTGAGATCGAGCAAACCGTATTAAAATCACCGTATTAAAAAGTTGACCATCTACAAGATATTAATTAGACCGGTAGTTCTCTTCGGCTACAACACAGATATTGCTAGCGGAGGACCAACACACCCTTGGTGTTTTTGAACGGAAGGTGTTACGTATGAGCTACGGTGGAGTGCAGATGAAAGACGGAACGTGGAGGAGGCGAATAAACCACGAATTGCACCAGCTGCTGGAAGAACATCCCATCGTACACATCGCTGAAATCGGTCGACTACGATGGGCTGGGCATGTCGTAAGAATGTCGGACAACAGCCCTGTGAAAATGGTTCTCGAAAACGAACCGTCAGGTACAAGAAGAAGAGGCGCGTACGAGCAAGGTGGATCGATCAAGTAGAAGGCGATCTGCGGAATTTCCGCAGACAGCGAGGCTAGCAAGAAACAGCCATGGACCGGTTAATGGAAACATTTTCGGTGTACAGCAGAGGCCACGCCGGCCTTAGTCTGATTAGTGAGGTAAGGTAAAAATTGAAGAAAATATAATACACCGAGTGCTTCATTCTAACATTATCAATTGATAGAAAAATATAACATTTTAACAATGTTCCTATCATTTCATGTGCTGATAATTCAAAGTTTACGGATTTTTTCAGCTATTTGAAAACTCTGTACAAATTAACCGACCTCAGGGTGTTGCTCTCGAATCGCCGGATAAAGAAGTACTTACACCAAATTAGTTTTTGTTACAAGGGACACAAAGAGTTAATCTGCAATCAAGGCAGTTAAAGGACTATCGCAGTACGTAAAAAGGGGCTACGACACACCTACATCTAGATTCAAGGAAATTAATCTTTGAAAAATGTTTTTCAATCTTAAGATTTTGAATTGATCAACTTGCATCGCTCTCCATCTTGTTGCAGTAAATCTGTGAAATCGTCATCGAACTTCTTTCTATCTACTTAACTACAACGCTCGATGCTGAAAAGCAAATCGATAATTTTCCTGCATATGAGATAGAGACGCACCCTTCGAGATAGTTAGAAGTTAACTCAATGGATACCCGGCGATTTTTTGCGGCGTTGGACTCGTGAGTATTTACCTGTACTGCTTAGGCAAATGATTCGAATCGATTAATCCGCTTCAGATATATGATATAGTTATCGTAATGGACAATACGACAAGGAATCAGTGACCAAGACGTAACAACACAAAATCAAAGTATCTAACAGCCAGATCAGCGGAGGAAGAGATTTTGCAACCTTAAGCGTAGCGTACCGGTCGTGGACGTCTTCTGAACCGGGCAATCTCTCGACACGACTGGCTTACAGTATTACAATTTCGGAAAAGTCAAAAATGGAAAAAATATTTTATCAGAAAATCTTTTGGTGACTCAATCCAGCACCTCAAAATGGAATACCTCTTGTTTTAGGAATTAATGTTCGTACTCTAATGTTGTAATGTAATTGTAATTTATTTACTTTACCCTAATTAGATTCTTAACCTAGATTTACTATTTGTTATTCTAACACAAATCAAAGTACATTATGCATGAATCTTCTAAATACTGAGCCCGAAATATATTTGAAGCTCTGTAGCAGTAAGTATTCGCTATCAGAATTTGTGTGTTTGCTCTCACTTAGCCACAAATCACAACAACCTGGACAAACGTTTTATGTGATAACGAAGTCAATACTGGTCATGAAGTTATCAGATCAAATTGTAGATTCTGAAATGCACCATTTGCCACAGAATGTCTTCTTTGTTTCGATGTCTCTAGCTCTAATGAAAGAAAACATGTGTAGAAAATTATCTACCATAAATACTTAACTGTTTTTACAATTACTTTTAAAACATGTTTAAGAACAATAGTACGATACACCACTAGCACTACTACGAATATGTAAACCCGTGTGATACTTCATTAAACGCTTCTTCAACCATTTAATCCACCCTGAGTTGACGGTTTTCGACTCCTTCGATTTTAAATTTTTTGAAACCTGTTCTTGTTGTTGTTGCTGCTGCTGCTCTTGAAATGCAATTTCCGAACTTTGGTCCCGATTGTTGTTTGCCATCGCTGATCGTAGGAGTGCCTTGCATGATGGTCCACGCAGTTGAACTAATGCCAATGATCGATTCATTTTGGTTGAAGATGATTGGGCCGCAGTATTTAGGTTTCTTTCTCGACGTGTCCTTTCGAACTGATGCAGTATTTCGTTGACAGCCAGCTATTTATCTTGAACTTTTGGCTCTACCTACACAAATGAGTGGCAAAGGTGACACAAGGAAAGAGAGATAGGCTTTTCCACGGGAATTTTTTAGAATAATGTTGAGTGTCGGTGCAGAAACCAACAAATGGGTGCAAATGGGTGGAAATTCCCAAAGGTTTTTTTGCTGATCGCTTTCGAGAGGTGATTATTCATTTATTGCCCATAATCTGACGGTAAACGTTTGTTCTTCTTTCGCAGTATTGTTAACAATGTGGGTAGAGTTAGAAGTCACAATGCGGAATGCCCATTTGACACATTTTTTGTTAGTTTTTGTGACCTCCTACCTGTACACAAAAAAGCCCAGGCTTGCGTCGGTAGTACAAAGCCGATTGAAGCCGTTTGTTATATATCATATATGTTAAGTACAGTCACTTTTGCGTGGTATGGTATGTGTCCCTTGATTCAGCGTAATATGCGATCGATCGATTATATTTTTCATTATAGCTCAAAAGGATTTTAGCTGGAAGCGATATTTAACTAGTTATTCATTTGCTTGTATACACTTTGTAAGCCTTAGTAAAATTATTGATGCGCTAGATTGCATAAGACTGAGTGAGGCGGGGTCGTGCAAACAGCATTCCAATTGGAATTAGGACCCACGTAACACATTTTTTTTCAATAAAGTAACATTGGCTTCTTTTAGACACAATTTGGTAGAATTTTTAGGCAACCACGACTTTATACGCCACTAGACTGCTACCAGAAAAGCGCAAGAGGTGGAGTCTATTTGTTACATGTTATCTGAGTTTCAAAAGTGTTTCCAAAATAATCCACGAAACTTTTTGATCCGATACCATCAATTGAAATTCCGATTCCGAATGTTTATTATGTTCCTTACATGATGATTTAATACACTGCATGAATGTATTTATGTTATAAGATAAATACTACAGTCTGCCGCACATCATTAAGATTTGTTTTAAGCCTATGAACGGCTGCAGATGTGGAGCAAATATTTTTTAGACATGAACATTTTTTCAGTTTTTCTGCAAAAATAATTCTGTAATATTAATTCGTTAAAGATGGATCGCAGCAAGTTCTGACCACGAACGGTTGGGCTTTGGAGAGCTGTCATGTTTTTGACTTCAGGCTTGTTACATGATACAAGGGTGTTTTGAAAAGTATCTACAAGGAAAATGTCATCAAGATAGCCTTGTATCATGTAACATGGCTGTAGTATGAACAAAGCATAAGAATCTCAATAATATCCGTCATGGGTGATAGGGGATGCTGGGCTTATGACCACAGAGCCATACCTGTGGTAGATATAGTAATTGAATGTTAATGTTGATAAATATAGTAACAGTTATAATGCTTAAATATTTGTAAATAAATAAGAATTATTATATTAACTTTATTTTAAGTGATTTATCATAAATGTGCTTTTAACTCGTCTGAAAGATATTCACAGAGAAGAGTGTTAAAAAATTAATCGTAGTAAGTTAATGTGCAAAACCGATTCAGTTATCTGATATATAGAGCACAGTCATAAGTGTCTAACGTTGAGACAATTGATCAAGGCTGGAAACCTTGATCAGGTCACGACAATACCTAAGCATCAGGTGTGTTGAAATTAGTCAGAAGCAGTTAATTTTCCATCAACATGAGAGGCTCTAGGAGTGGACAGTAATTAATTGCTAGAAAGACAAGAAATTAAGAGAAAGTATTAATAGTTGCATTTAGCGTAACGGCAGGCTTTGAAATTGAAAGATACTAGTTAAAAACGAGCGGAGGGCATTTCAACGAAAGTATGCGATTGGGAACATTATCTTTTAAAGGGCGAACACGAAATTATTGCGACACCAAAAATGTCATGCCAATTTTCTTATAATGTTTAGAATCGAACCAAAATTTTAGGGTAGTTTTATACATATATTTACTTCAAAAATCAAAAGAAAAGTTAATCGATGGAGCCTTGAGTGTAAAATTGAACGCATTTTCGCTTGATGCCCTCCATCAAAGTCTTTTCTGTGTCATCCGGACAAATTTCTCAGTTTTTTTTTTTCTTCATTTTCTTAACATGTCCCGCTTCATTATTGCCCAGTACTGCTCCACCGGGCGCAGATCCGGCCAGTTTGGCGGATTCATGTCCTTTGGAACAAAATGGACAGAATTGGCCTCATACCACTCCAGGACACTTTTAAAATAGTGGCATGATGCCAAATCTGGCCAAAATAGCGGAGCTTCGTCGTGCTACTGCAAGAACGGCAAAAGGCGCTTCTCGAGGCACTCAGATTTGTAGATCTCGCCATTTACTGTGCCCTTTGTCACGAAAGGCTCACTCCTCAGTCCGCAAGAGCAGATGGCCTGCCAAATTAGATATTTGGAGGCGAACCTCGACATTAACTCTGTAACTCTGCGACATGCCGATCTTTTTAGCCAAATCACGGCTTGAGACGTTGGGATTTGCTTTAATCATCCGCTTCACCTTTCCCTCCGTCTTTTTGTTCTCCGGTCCCGGTTATCTTCCAGCTCCTTTGCCGTGGTCCAACGTAAACCGCTCCTGGAACCGCTTCAACACTCTGGAGACGGTTGAATGGTGAATGTTCAACATTTTTCATGAGAGGTCAGGAAATTCCAGGTGTTTGGAAAGAATTTGTTCTCTCGACTCGCGTTGGTTCACCTCCATTTTCGTTGAATCGAAAAACACGACTTCGAGTTTGACAGCATGTAAACAATACACATCAATGAGAAAGTGTGCATAATTTGGTTGATTTTTACCCAATGGTAAAAAAGTTATGCCCTGTTGAATGTGTCACAATAATTTCGTGTTCGCCCTTTACCAAGCTATCCAAGCTATGTAAGGTAGCCACCAGCCCTTCTAAGACCTTGTCATGTATGCGGCTGCACTTAATAGCAAAATCAAATTGAGTTACCGGTTTGTATTCACAGTAACGCTGTATGAAGGGCCAAAAACGGAGGGGTGGACCCGTAAGCAGAGACACTTACGCGAAATCCACGGGAAATGGAGAATCTCCTTCCAACGATACGATCCAACAAATCGAATAAACCAATTCGCAATACCTATTAAGCTTTCTACAGGATGGCTTGTTAAGAAGGGCGCGTCAATCTCGCTGAAACTGTTGGAGTAGAATTCACAGCATCACAATCGAATCGGTAGGATAGAGAAAAGATACTGTTTGTTCCCTCCTAGACGTCGGTTGTCATACCACTCCATTGTCCAATTCTAGCTTGAGTGATACCCTGATGCTCCTTCCCTTCCCAATATATACTCAATCTCATATAGTTATATTTTCAATATAGTGAATATTTATTATAATTATTAAAAAGAATAGTGTATGAATATTATAATGACAAATGAATATAAGAATGATAATAATAATTCCATTTGTGAGCCTGAATGTTCAGGCAATGTAACTGCGACAATTAAAATTGATATAAAATTGTCTCATAACACTTGGGATATCCATAGATGATCTGACATTATATAACAAAGGAATAGTAAACCTAAAATTTCGTGTGCTGTGCTGTTCCATTTCCTTGCAAATAATTTTTGTAGTGAGTCTCATCGGAAATAGTGATTTTAATGAAATTAATTTATATGCAATTATTATGCATTATGCAGTTATTAAAACGTCAGTTTATTATTTAATGTTATGATATTAAATGATGTGTCACATTTAATATCATAACATAAAATAATAAGCTGACGTTATAATATAAAATAATAATACCAGCAGGCCAGTAAACTATAGTAGAAAACATATATCGGTAACTAAGCTAACCATCCATTCATCGAAAAACTTCCACTGTTGCAGTTTCTATTGGATTAAGATCGACTAAGATTGGAATTTGTTGTCACAATAATAGTCAAAGAACAAAATAAACGATCGCTCTTGTTCATCTGGACCCATTAATGGTTCTTTATGTCTGTGAGATAGGAAATAAATGATTGTTAACTGTTAGGTTTTGAAATAAAACATTTTTTAATGAAGAAAGAGAAAGCTTCTTTTAAGTAAAATTTTTCGAATATGATCCTTTTTAAAAAAGACACTAAAAACCTCCCTATCTTTTCAAATACAAAACGTAGGTTAGATGAGCAATAACTGATAAGGATGGATAAATGCGACGCTGAAAATGACTTATGGAAAAGCATACAAAAGGTAGTGAAATACAAAATACAAAATGATAACAATTTCATTTGTATTTACATGTCTGCAGATTGTGGTCCTGCTTCAATTTTATATGGACCAGCACATTCACCACGAACCTGAAAACTTAGATAATGTATCATAGCCACGAGAAAAACAAATGATTTAAAATTATTTTACAACACTTGAGATATCCATGGATGATCTGAAATTGTATTGCATATAAAGAATAATGAACCTAACATTTCAATGTGTTGCTCTGCAAATAAATGTGATATAACCACAATGGAACTGACTCTAAGCTTCGGGTCTTGATCCCTACTTGGCCCTTGGGGAACGTCCATCCGGCCAGTTCAGCGCAAGGGACTTCTGACTGCCGTCGCGTATTAAACAAATACAACAAGGGTTAGGTAGTCAGTGTTCACGCTAATGATGGTGAGATACTTCCATCTATTGTGGCAAGGTAATAAGAGTCAGGTTCCATAGCAGTGAAATAATCTGAAAAACGATTCGATCAGGATTCTATTGTTGTTTGTGATCATCAAGCTCCTGTATGAAGGGCCAAAAACTTTTGAGTGGGCCCGTTAGCAGATACACTTACGTGAAACCCGCGAATATAAGGAAGAGAATCTTCTTCCAAAAGCAAGTTCACACCCACAGCATTAGAATCGAGCCCTCGATTGACAGAATAAACCCAACAGATGGGGTCGAAGAGCCCGCCCTCGTTCGCGAAATGTTAACAATAGGGAGGAGGCAGTCCCATGCTCCCTATCCAAATCGTTCCACTTGGGAGCCCTGGTGGTCCGTCCCTTTCCCCGTTATATATAAGGTCGTGGATATTTAGCATATTTTGTAGTGTGTCGTCTTGGTGTTTCTGCTTTTGAAGAGTTGAATTTAGGCAAAGGCTTATGCTGGTATCAGCATGATATCATATGGTATTGCTCGTGGTCATAGGATTGGAAAGAGAACAGGAAAAAGAAGATAAAGCGTTAGTGATTATCTGGATAGATCAGGAGAGGCTCTAAAACTCCTTTAAAAAGTTTAAGATATTTAAAAACGCTACTTAAGGAGGTTTTTATGGTCTTCAATGCAAATTTGCTGTTTAAGGCATTTTCTGGAGGAAAAATGGTTTTAAAACGCATTTTCAACGAACTATAATAAGATAATATAAATGAGTCCTTAAACGGCATTTTGAAACAGTATTTTCTGATTTCATAAAAGCGAAATAAAACCTTTGATAGAAATAAGAGGTGTTTGCGAAAAAAAGTTTTAAGATCGTTACACTTCCCAACCTTCACAAAAGTCTTCAGTTTGGAAAAAGTATTAACCTAACACCTGTTTATGAAAGCAGTATTCTGGGTATAATCATGTGGTATGTTTTTCGGTTTCAACCAGGAGGACTCGAGTTCAAGGCTGGGGGAATTTACAAATAAAAAATAAATTTCAAGTACAAATCTAATCGAAATGAAATAACTTATTCAAATTAGATTCTTCCATACAGAAGCTTCAAAAACCAACCTACGAAACGAGAAACAAAAAAAATTGTTATTTTTATAATTGAACATCCATTCAGACCGATCGCACATCTCCTTCCGTTTGATGCTCAGAGTTTCATTGTAAAGTATAATCATTCGAATCACCGTTGACTGCACGATACCGAGTTGTTTTCCAATGTTTCGATGAGAGAGTCGAAGATTTTCCAGGTTATTGCGCAAAATCAATTCGCGACATTGTTCTTCGGGTGACGCATTTTTTTCCAATTTTCGAAAAAATAATAGCGATAAAAATACAACAAAATAGAAACACTGTGAACTACTTTTACTCAAATTTAGCACAGGAAAAAAAACCAATGGCTAATTTTGTACAGTGTTTTTTCCGTGTTGCAATTTAATGTGGGACACCCTTTATGTACAGTGTCGGATAAAAGTTAATCAACGGGGTAGAATTTTTTTTTGTGTAACTGTATTGTGTTGATCCTGTGGGATTCCAACGTGTTGAAGTAGTGGTAGTAGTAGTAGTAGCAGTAGTTCTTGTACTAGTAGTAGTAGTAGTAGTAGTAGTAGTAGTAGTAGTAGTAGTAGTAGTAGTAGTTGTTGTTGTTGTTGTTGTTGTTGTTGTTGTTGTTGTTGTTGTTGTTGTTGTTGTTGTTGTTGTTGTTGTTGTTGTTGTTTTTCAACTCAGCAATTAAGTTTGCTAGCAGGTAAAGTGCTTCTATTGTTTTGTTTTTGTTGGTTCCTCTACCGCTACCGTTGCTGCATTTTCTACTGTCACGCTTTGACTGCATTTTCTACAGTCATGATGGCCCTTGTGCGAAAATGCTGATTATTTGTTTTTGATTTCTATGGCACTGAATTTTCTGATGCTAGTTACGTTGAAAATATTACTTGTGATGTCGAGCAGCATTTTCTCAATATGTTCCAGTGCTTTGTCGTGGGTATCACTAAGATTTTGAAAGTTTGTGAAAAGTTTGTGATTTGCTGCCAATTTGCGTAAAATTTTGGATGTGTTTTGATAATACCTTTAGCTCCATTATAGGCATTTCTTGGCAAAGAGGCAGTGTAAATGTACGTAAAACTTCCTCATGATTTCGTTGTACTCCTATGCGCAAGCTGCGAGGAGTGTAGTTTCCATGACAGGTCAAGAGGAAGCAATTAATTGTCCTTTTGAGCACAGTTCTTAATTCCGCACTTCATTGCTTTCCACGGGTAAAAGCAATACATATAACGTTTGCATTAAAAAAAAATCGGATGGTGATAAAAAAAAGCTAAGATAGATAATTGCTTTTGATAAATTTTACATGGAAGGTTATTATTTAAGCTTACTTGCAAAACAATTCTATGCCCTTGCGGGGGCCTTCCGGCAGTTTACCGGAACACTCGCCAAGGCGGACAAAAACATGCGTGTAGGCAACGATCGCTTCGAGTAGTGGACCGACGCCAGATCCAGCCAGAACACCGCATCTTCGCCCTTATGGTATTTCCTGATGAACGACGCAACTTCCGGCAAGCATTTCGTACTATAAATTTCCCCGTTCATGGCCAGTCCAGAGCGAAAGAAGAGCGGCTTTGACATCCCATTCTCGCTGATTGTCAGCTACAGCAGCACCTTCTTGGAGAACTTGGTGTGTGAAATGAACTTCACCTTGGAGCTCACTTCCTTCGTAGGGGAAGTGAAATACGAAGTGCCCTGCCAGTCGTTGCCACCCAGGGTGAGATAGGTCTCGTCGTCAAGCGCCACCGCCACGTCGCGATTCACTGGGAAAATCGAGTTGCCATCTTAAAGGGTGATACGGTCAAAATTTGGTCAAGAAAAAACGCGTGTAAATCGGTGAAATCGTTTATTTAAAAAATCAAATTAAATTTCTTTTTCAAGTTCAATTAGTATAGAATTCAGGAAAAATATTCAGTTAGGCTTCCGCTTTTCCAAATCCGAATTGCCGGGCCTTACGCTTGACCCCTGCATTCAAATTTTGTACAGCCACCTTGTCCACCTTCTTCGCGCAGAAAGCCAGTTTGCCTTGAACTGCTGCTCGTCCTTAGCAGTTTTTTTGGTCTTCTTTAGGTTCCGCTTGACAATAGCCCAGTATTTCTCAATTGGGCGGAGCTCTGGCGTGTTGGGAGGGTTCTTGTCCTTGGGAACCACCTGCACGTTGTTGGCGGCGTACCACTCCATGGCCTTTTTACCGTAATGGCAAGATGCCAAATCCGGCCAAAACAGTACGGAACAACCGTGTTTCTTCAGGAAAGGCAGCAGACGTTTATTCAAACACTCTTTCACGTAAATTTCTTGGTTGACAGTCCCGGAAGCTATGAAAATGCTGCTTTTCAAGCCACAGGTACAGATGGCTTGCCAAACCAGATATTTCTTTGCGAACTTTGACAGTTTCGTGTGCTTGAAAATATCTGCTACCTTTCCCTTCCTCTGCCGTATAAAACTCCTGTCCCGGAAGCTGCTTGTAGTCGGCTTTGACGTAGGTTCGTCGTCCATTACCACGCAGTCAAACTTCGTCAGCATCGTCGTGTACAGCCTCCGGGATCGCGATTTGGCCGTCGTATTTTGTTTATCATCGCGATTTGGAGTCACTACCTTCTTGTAAGTCGATAGTCCAGCTCGTTTTTTGGCTCGATGCACGGTTGTAGACGATACACCCAGCTTATTTGCGGCATCTCGGAGAGATAGGTTAGGGTTTCGCTTGAAACTACCGGCAACTCTCTTTGTCGTCTCAGCGGCTTCCGGTTTTCGATTTTCCCCGATCCAGACTTCCTGGTTGTCGACAAACGTTCCCCAAACACTTTAATTACATTTGTAACGGTTGATTTGGCAACTTTTAGCGATTTTGCCAACTTTGCGTGCGAGTAGCTCGGATTTTCGCGATGCGCGAGCAAAATTTTGATTGGCTGCTCTTCTTGCTTGGACGGCATTTTGACAACTGAAGAGTGAATTCCAAAATCAAAATAGGAGCAACATTCTACACACACACACCTTCAAAATGAGGGGTGTTCAGGTTCTTAAATGCAAAATTGAAAGAAATACGTCAAGTTGATATTGACCAAATTTTGACCATATCGCCCTTTATTCAGCCGCTGCCGCTGCGTCATTGCCTGCAGCACCGAAACCAGTGGACGCAACTTCCGCTTGTGTATTTTGTGTTCATGTTTGCCAGGTACTTTTTCACTGTTTGGCCGGTTGAACCGACCTTCCGGACAAGCGCACGCAGCGATTAAGCCACTTTTCCCTCTCTATTCAGCATCCTTTGGAGCTTCTTGCCGCTCAAGGTCATCGGCCGTGTGGAATCGGGCCTTTTTCGATGATCTGATTGTTATCTAATAGTGCCAAGATGTTGTAGATGCCGGAACGGGCGTAACCGGTGTCCATAAAGTGCCACACGATGTCCGTTTTCGACGCGGCGTGGTGCCATTCTTTGACCGCGCTCACTTCTGAACGGAGCTGCTTCACTGTTTCTGCCATAACGGTTAAAGTTTGACTGATAGAGCTGTCAAATTTTGTTTGCTGACTTATGGGTTACTATGATTGATGATGCATGGGTAGCTTCGTCAGTGCGGGCGGCAGTTTTTGTTCACTTTTTTAATGCAAACGTTTTTTCTATAAAAATGCTTATGCGAGATTTACGCGCGGGTCAGTTAAAAAAAGTTAAAATAAGTGAAATGTACAAGAAGGCCAAACTTAATGGTGGTTCTAAAGAGTCCGTCTTTAACTCTAGCTTGTACAGACTGAACATTGATTGTAGAGAGAATTACAATGAACAACGCAACCTAACACCCAGTGGACCAGTATCATGCCAAGAGATAAATTGGCTGAAGATAAACGTTTAATTGAGGGCAGCCAACACTCCCAACATTCATCAGTTGCGACTGATAGAAAATATTTGGTCAAAACTCAAATGGAGGATCCACACCGAAAAGGAGAAACCAAGGCCAAAAAAGACCTGCTGAAATCCATCTCTTAATCGGCCATGGTTAAGGTTTTGTTGTTAAGAATCTGACTACTTTCTATCCTCAGTCACCATTAGACAAGCACAATCTTCCGAACTCTGTTCAGGATGCCTCATATCTATTCGATTCGCATTCAGACGACACGGCGCATCAAGCATTCCAAAGCCTGTTCCAAGATTTCACCACTGAAGTGTTCCTTGAAGCGGTAGGAAGCTGCAGAAATTAACAATAATAACTGACGTTGACTTCGTTTCCAGGGTGGCCGGAGAAGAGGATGGCTAAAATCAGTCTACTAGAGCGTTCCGGGAATTAGTGGCTTGAAAACAAATGGATGACGGGAACTTTCTAACATAAGATAGGTCGCTTTAATGTTCTTGACCTTCGTTCCGGTAACCGCAAAACGATTTTTTCTAAACGCGATCTCCCTTCCACTATAGCATCTTCCATCTGACTATCTCATTCCAGCCTATGACTTTAGCTTGTATTATCCCGACGACAAATAATCCTACTGGAGGACAAACAATCTCACGGATCACGTTTTATGCTCTGAATGAGAAATATCTCGCGCCAAGTAAGGGAATAGTCTCTTAAATGAGTAACCAGTCTTGAAGCAGTCAGTTTGCTGTATACGTGAGTTCATCTATTGGAATAATGCGTATCATTTCTAATAGAATTCTATAATAACTATAATAATAGTTTTTCAAACGGTGACTCCAGGGCTATCAAAGCTATCAAGAAATTGAACTCTTCAGTTGAGAGATCCAATCTAAGAGCTGGGTGATTTTTCAGTCAAGGGTTCCATGATTTTTATTTCCGATGCTCAAAACCCTCGGGGATGCCACGAATATCACCTCCTAGTTTTAGTGCACGGATGAGAGTTCAAAGTTTCAAGAAAAGTTTATTGAGGATTTTTGGAAGCATGAAGCTTTATGAAAAACTCCTCCAAGCTAAAAAAAAATAATAAGGAATATCATTGAAATTATGAAAAGAGTTCGAAACATATAAGATGGTGTTAACAAAAGCTAAACCGAAGAGAAAAAAGACTTCAGGAAAAAGTTCCAAGAAAATCAGCACACTTCATCTAGCAAGTTGTAAAAGTATTGGATTATTATAACGCATAGTATGCGCTGTCGTGTAGCTATTTCCAACGAATTGAACGCCGATATGGAGAACCGATCTATTAAAAGTCTACACGAGAAATCAATTCAAGCAACAATGTTGCGAAATGCTGATGGGATTTTCCCATGACTCTTCCTAGAATACAAATAAATATACATATATTCATGAACATTCGGTTTTCGTGGAAAACCAATTTCTGACCAAAATTGTGCGTCCTTGTAAACGAAGCCATTCAATCAACTTCCGATCGTCGCTCGATCCATCATTCCGAATAAGTTCACAATGTTTCAATCGATAAACAGCCACTTTATGCTCACCAAAACAAGCCAATAACCATCCGGTGCTCGTTACGCATAAAAACCGGAGCAGCTTATTTCCAGCCCTCGTTGATTCCAGCCAAATTGACTCGTTTTCATTGGAGCAATACTCTACGGAAGAAATATTACCACCGTAAATGCCTTCCACCGTTTGAGTTTCAAATTGCGTCTGTTATGTTTTCCCTATATGTATCTCTAGCGACTTCCATCGATGAAGGATAACGACGGAGCAATGAAAAGGGTTGCGCCTATGGATAAAGCATAAACCACCCGTAGTTGCGTGTTTTCGGAGGAATCCACCCTCTTATTCCGCGTGGGATCTAGAGACATTGCAATATGGGTTTATGTATGCAGACATTTTATATTTTGGTGTTTGCATTGAAACATATGAAATGGGGAAAAAAAATCCTAAGATGGGATGTATCATTGATTGGAGCTAGGGTGAATGTTGTTGATGGTAGTCGTCAAGTTCATGAAAATTTATAGGGGGTGTATTGAACGGGGTTTTTCTAACAAGGACACTATTGAAAAAGACTTTGAATAGCTAATATTGCATTGGAATAGCCGGGGCCTAAGATAGCTCAGTCAGTAAGACTGACAAGGTTAGCATGAGATGGTTACATTTCTCCAGTTGAAACGAAATCTCGAACCTTCCTATTGATGGAGCTCATCAGCGCCCACACAGTGAAAACGGATACACATTTCTTCCATTTTGCCCGCGTTTGCTGGATGTGCTTGACTGCCCTGTCGCTTTGTCGAAGTCAATGCTTTGAAATGCATATTTTTCCAGGCAATTCGGAGGATTCATTTGCTTGGGAACAATATCGATCTTGTTGACAGCACTCCACTCCAGAACCAACTTGGAGTAGTAGCAGCTGGCCAAATCGGGCAAAAAATGACTTGCATAAAGTTCTCTGAAGAACTTCCATAAAGTTCTCTGCAGAACTTCTTGAAGTTCTCCACAAAATTTTCCTGAAGTTCACTGCGATACTTTTATGAAGTTCTTTTGCAGAATTTGCATAAAGTTTGACGCAGAACTGGCAAAAAGATCTTTGAAAAATTTGCAAGAAATTCTCTGCAGAAATTTGTTGATGTTCTCTAGAGAATTTCCTCAAGTTCTCTGGAAAACTTCCCTTTGATTCTCTTAAGAACTTCCCTGGAGTTCTCTGCAGAATTATCCTCAAGCACTCTACAAAATTTCCCGGAAATTCTATGCAGAATTTCATTGATGTTTTCTGAAGAATTTCCCTCAAGTTCTCTGCAAAATTTCCCTTAAATTCTGTGAAGAACTTTCCCGAAGTTCTCTAAGGACTGTTCTGCAGATATTTGAAGAACTTCCCTGAAGTTCTATGCAGAATTTCCCTGAAATTATCTAAAGAACCACAATTAAGTTCTCTGAAAAACATCAATTAAGTTCTCTTAAGAACTTTCCTGAAAACCTCTGAAAGGCTTCCGTAAGATTCTCTACAGTACTTCCTTGAAGTTTTCTGAAGAAACTTTCTCTGCACAACTTCCATAAATTCTCTGCAGAACTTGCATAGAGTTCTCAAAAGAACTTCCTTTAAGTTCTTTGCAGAATTTCATGAAGTTTTCTGCAGAACTTCCATGAAGTTCTTGGCAGAATTTCTGATGATATTCTCTGAATTTTTTTTCTAAATTTCTTTTTGAAACTTCCCTGATGTTTTCTGAAGAATTTCGCTGAAGTTCTTAAACAAAATTTCTTGAAATTCTTTGAAGACTATCCTTGAAGTTCTTTAAAGAAGTTCACCGAAGTTATCTGAAGAACTTTTTTGAAGTTCTCTGCAGAACTTCCCTGAAGTTCTCTGCCGAAATGCCCTGAAATTTCTGCAGCTCTTTGCAGAACTTTCCTGAAGTTATTGTAGAGTTTCTTTGAAGTTCTTTCTGGAAATTATCTGCACAACTTCCCGGAAGTTCTCTGCAGTACTTCTCTGAAGTTCTCTGGAGATCTTCCCAGAAGTTCTCTGAAAGTCTCAATTTCCCTAAAGTTCTTTGAAAGGCTGAACTTCCCTAAAGTTCTCTGAAGTTGTCTTCGGAACTTCCCTGAAGTTCTTTGAAAAGCTTTCATGAAGTTCTCTGAAGATTTTCCCTAAGTTTCTCTGAAGAACTTCCACGAAGTTCTCTGAAGAACTTGCCTGAAGCTTTCTGCAGAACTTCCATGAAGTTCACTTTCATGAAGTTCCTTTCCATGAAGACCTCTGATGAACTTCTTTTGATTTTTTTTGAAGAACTCCCATGAAGTTCTCTAAAGGGTTTACCCAAAGTTTTGTCAAGACCTTCACTGAAGGAGTAAGCCTGAGTTTTCTGAAGTTGGAACAAAAATTCCAATATTGGAGTTATGAATATCACATCTCTCATGTGGTCTAGCGGTGAACATTCATTTCAAAGCTTAAAGGCAGGCCAGTGCCACGCAGTGAAAGGATTCTGAATTTGAAGTCATCCGTGTGGAAGACCTAGATTACTAATATAAACTTCCTGAAACCAATAAATTCGTACATGATCTAGAAATCATAATACAGATATTACAAAAGGTTTCCATGAACAATAGCACCGCGAACGAGCTCTGCTCTAATGTGAACATTATTCCAAAAACTCTGACCCCTCGAATATATTTTTTGAAGATGCCATCTAGCTAAATTTCAATTATCTTAACATCCAGAATATACAGAAAGTGTACAAGCAACACTGAGCTGTTGAGTCAAGCGTCTGGAAGCTCAGAATTTTGCAACTAATTTTTCCAGAAAACAGTCAATTTTTACACTATCTAGGTCTTAAAATACAGGTAATAACGTTTGCATAAAAATAAGGGCCAAAAACTGCCGACTTTCATTGGTTTACCTTCAACCGCACTGAAAAAACTATGCTGCATGGGTATCATGGGCATCAATCATAGTAACCCATGAGTCTGCAGGCAACAGTCGAACTCTAACCGTGATGGCAAAAACAGTGGAGGCCGGATACGCCCGTTCCGGCATCAATAACATCTTGGCACTATTCCGGACGGCCGACGACCCTGATCGACAATAAGCTCCAAAGGATGCTCAAGAGGAAGACCGAGGGAAAAGTGGCTACATCGCTGCGTGCGCTTGGCCGGGAGGTCGGTTCATCCGGCCAAACAGTGAAAAAGTACCTTGCGAACATGAACATACATGTCAGGAAGCGGAAGTCGCGTCCACTGGTTTCGGAGCTGCAGGCAATGACGCAGTAGCTGCGGCTGAATAAGATGGTCAACTTGATTTTCCCCGGTGAATCGCGACTTGGCGGTGGTGATGGACGACTAGAACTATTCCACCTTGGATGGCAACGACTGGCAGGGCACTTCGTATTTTTCTTTCCCCACGAAGAAAGTGAGCTCCGAGGTGAAGTTCGGTTCACACAACAAGTTCCCCTAGAAGGTGCTGCTGTGGCTGACAATCAGCGAGAAGGAGATGTCAAAGCCGCTCTTGTTTCGCTCCAGACTGGCCTTGAACGGGGAAATTTATAGTACGAAAGTTGCGTCGTTCATCAAGAAATACTATAAGGGCGAAGACGCGATGTTGCGATGTGAAAATCATCTATGAAGTAAAATCAATAAAACAAAAAAAGTTTAACAAATAAAATCATATAGTGAGTCAAGATAGAGTAAAGACAAAGATTGAACTGTAATATCAGACACTATTGAAATGAAAACTAGATTCAGTAATAATTGTAAAACCCTTCCACATATTCCGTTGCAGTTTCTTGTACTCAAGGCACTGGATATTTCTTAATCATATGAGGAGAAGAAAGGATCATAATAATTATTGGATATTAAAGAGATACTCATTAAAAGTAAAGGGTGTATTCGATAAAAAATGGCACACACATATATACTCATCAAATTAAACTGATTATCGGATTTTTTTGAAATTTTCAGGGAATAAAGAACTACTAATGGGTTTTGATTTACAACATTTGTTTTATTCAATTTCGTCTCCCATCCCAAATGCCCGCACCTTTCTTTTCACTCCACCCATCAAATTTTGTACAACCGATTTTCCCAGTGTTTTTGTTGTTTTTACCCAAATTTTCTTCAATTCTAGCTCTGTTTTTTTAGTTTTGGGATGTTTGCAAAGTTCCGTTTTCATAATTGCCCAGAATTTTTCAATTGGACGAAGGTCCGGTGAATTTGGTGGGTTCATATCCTTTGGCACAAAATTGACTCCGTTGGCTCGGTACCACTCCAATACGTTTCGAGCGTAGTAGCAGGATGCTAGATCAGGCCAAAACAGAGTTGATCCCTTGTGCTTCTTAATGAATGGCAAGAGACGCTTCTTAAGGCACTCTTCCGTGTAAATCGCACCGTTTATTGTTCCGGAAGTGATGAAGGGAGCACTTATTTCACCACATCCGCAAATCGCCTGCCAGATTAGAAACTTCTTTGCAAATTTCGATAGTTTCTTCTTTCGAACATCCTCCGGAACATCGAACTTCGACTTGGCAAACGAAATATTCTTGCCCAGGAAGTTGACGGAAGTTGGCCTTGACGTATGTTTCGTCATCTATCACGATGCAACCGGATTTGGTGAGCAGCTTCGTGTAAATTTTCCGGGCGCGGGTTTTCGCAGTGATGTTTTGTTTTTCATTCCGGTTTGGAGCTTTTTGCACTTTGTAAACATGTAACCCAGCACGCTTCATGGTTTTCTGCACAAAACCGACTGACACCTTAGACTTTTTAGCGACATCTTGAATTGACATGTTTGGACGGTTCTTGAATTGTTGTACGACTTTCCTGGCCATTTTACAGCAATCCACCGGTGGGACGCCCCTGGATTTTGATTGTGAGTGCACAAAATTTTCTCACGGACAATTTCTTGTTTCGACGACATGACTGGAACTACTGAATGTATAACTATGAAACTTGGCAGATGTAAATAATACACTATGAATAAAATCTACTCAAATTTTTAGGTTTTTTACTCAAACGATTCAAAAGTTACAGAAGATTTTCTGTGTGCCATTTTTATCGAATACACCCTTTATATATAAAGTAAAAAATATAAAATCATCTTAATCTATATAAATAAAAATGCGTTGGGGTTTCCTTTGTCACAATTTAACTCGCGAGCAGAAGGACCGTTTGGCAAGATTTTTACTTTGTTGGATTTGTCTTTAACACCGAAAGGTTCTTATGATGGTTTGAAACCCCTCCCTTCTCTGGAAAGGGAGGCTCCCATACAAGTGAAGCACAAATTTCTGCATAACTCGAGAACTGATCAAGCAAAGGAACCCAAATTTAGCATGCGGAAGTTGTTGGAGGCTAGCAATGTTTCTATGGTAGTCAGAGACCCCTTCCCTCTCTAGAAAGGGAGGCTTTCGTACAAATGAAACAGAAGTTTCTGCATATCTCAAGAACCAATCAAGCAAATGGAACCAAATTTGGCATGTGGGGTTTTCTGGAGGAGAAAAATGTTTTTATGGTGATTTGAGACCCCTCCCCTCTCCCAGAAGGGGTGCTATCATACAAATGAAACTGAAATTTCTTCATAACTCTAGATCTAATAAAGCAAATGGAACCAAATTTGGCATGCGGGGATTTAAAGGCAATAAATGTTTCTACGATAGTTCGAGGCCCCTCCTCTCTCTCTGTTAGGTTGGGGGCGGTGCTCTCATACAAATGAAACAAAAGCTTCTACATAACTCGAGAGCTAATCAAGTAAATGGAGCCAAATTTGGCAGGATGAGGTTTTTGAAGGCAAGAAATGTTTCTATGGTAAATTGAGACCACTCCGCCCTCTGTAAGAGGGGGGCTCTCATACAAATGAAACACAAATTTGTGCATAACTCGAGAACTAATCAAGCATATGGAACCCAATTTGGCATGTGAAGGTTTTTGGAGGAGATAAATGTTTCTATGGAAGTTTGAGACTCCTCCGCCATCTGGAAGGGGCGGGAGGGGGGTTTCTATACAAATGAAACACAAATTTCTGAATAACTCGAGAACTTATCAGGTTAATGGAACCAAATTTGGCATGTGGAGGTTTTCGCAGGCAAGAAATATTTCTTAGTTGACTCGAGCCCCTCCCTTCTCTGAAAGGACGGCTCATATACAGATAATTTTTTTTGAATAACTCGAGAACTTATTAAGTTAATGGAACCAAATTTGGCATGTGGATGTTTTTGAAGGCAAGAAATGTTTCTATTGTGGTTTGAAACTCCTCCGCTCACTGAAAGAGGGGTCTCTAATACAAATAAAACACGAATTTCAGCATAACTCGAGAACAAATCAAGCAAATGGAACCAAATTTGGCATGTGGAGGTTTTTGGAGGGTAAATTTCTGTATACATAAAAATGAATTTCTGTCTGTCTGACTGCCTGTCAGACCCTTATAGACTCGGAAATTTCTGAACCGACCAACGTTAAAATTTATATGAAGGGGTTTTGGGGCTGGGGAAGGTTCTTATAATTGTTTGAGACCCCTTATCTCTCAGGAAGGGGGGCTCTGATACATATGAGACACAAATTTCTTCATAACTCGAGAACTAATCAAGCAAATGGAACCAAATGTGGCATGTTAGGGGTTTTGAAGGCAATCATTGTATGGTGGTTTGAGAAACCACCCACTCTGGAAGGGGGGCTCCCATACAAATGAAACACAAATTTCTACCAAAAATGAGAATTATCCAGGATACTTAAACACAAAACGTGTATTTCTT
>JASCZW010011381.1:0-32305 GCA_034211315.2 Aedes japonicus
TGCGAAAAAGAAATCAATAATCAAGCTGGTGACGTTTAATCGAGTAACATTCCGTTGGACGATGGTTTTCTGGGGAGTGACCAACAGTTGTACATACCTGTGAAGCCACTGAACATTTTTTCTGCCCCTTCCGCTGCTGGTTGCCAGACACAATCGATCGAAGGAGGCGCCTCTATGTCCTGGCCGTTTCGTAGTTTCTTGCTCCTATCCGTTTTTCCGAGGATATTTTAGACCGCGCTGACAATGTAGTTAGCTAATTGTACCACCTCGCACGGTTCCTCGACGATTTTTCGCAAAGGATGATCTCCACACTCTGCGGGTACAGGAACTGAAGCAAAATCCGTAATCGTTCCAACCTTCTCGCTTATGCGGCACTGCGCGTCACCCTCGCGTTAGATCCACGCTGCTAGGGGTTCCGACGCGCAAAATTCGAAACTAACACCGATGGGATCTTGCAAGATACTGCGTTCGATGGTGGATGTCGCTGGTTGTGCTGTTCGTTCAAGTGCCTCTGCGTAGAACAGCTGGCACTGCTCATCATCGTCATCCTCATCATCGTCATTGTCGAGTCGTTTTTCGAGCTCAGGAGAGAGCCGTGCGGCGGGAGAGTATTGCTCGATACATGCGGAACACCCTTAGGGTGCTTCATTTATTATGTCACGGTTTTTTTTTCTTGTAGCTAAAATATAAGACTGGCCCACATTTATATTTTATTTTAAACGAGTCGACGCTTCGGTTTGTGGAAATTTTATTTTATTCAGATGTAATATAAGCTTGAATAGTTAATGAAGTTTGCAGAAGCAGATAATTTCTCATCTCCATGCGAAGCGCTAGGAAGTGGACAGTAATGTTATTGCTAGAACGAATAGACGTGAAGAGAAAATGTATTGATAGTTCCGTATAGGGCAACGGCAGGCTTTGAAATTGAAAGATACAAGTTTGAAAACGAGCGGAGGGCATTTGAACGGTAGATATCCGGCAACTAACCCTTTGTAATACTACCCCTACGCAGGATAGGCAGGGAAATCCCCTTGACTGACTAAAGGTTATGCAACCGATCGGGCTCTTATACTACCTATTGCTTATTTCTAGTTCTAGGGATTTGTCCGTCTCCCAATACTGCCTAACACGGGTGAGAAATTATCTCCCGCTGTTGTGTTTATTTTTAGCATGCACCGCCTACTTCACACATTAACACATTTTTTTTCAAAATGATAGAATCTTATCGGATCTTTCCCCAGAGATCAAAGTACACTAAGGTTTCGTTCCACTTTTACTACGAAACCGTGTTAAAAAAAGACTAAATAGAGTTGATAAATTCACTTACCTAAACATTTTAAAGCGCTTCGATTTTGTTTGAATGTGTTCTATGCATTGGCCAAAAAACAGTTTATTTTTAAATTTTGAGTATTTACACCAAAAATTTTGATTTTTTTGAAAAACTGCCATATGATTAGGGAAGGTCCATTAATTATGTCACGCAGTAAGGGGGGAGGGGGGGTTTGAGAAAACGTGACGATCCATACAAAAAAAAATTAAGGTCCATACAAAAAACGTGCCAAGGGGGGGGGGGGGTTTATAAAAAGTCATTTTTGTGTGACGTAATTAGAGGACGATAAGTTGTTCCGCTCTGGAGTTATCGCCAAAAACAAACAGTGTAAAAACCGTTTTTAAAAAGTCCTCAGTTAAAATGGTTTAAGCAATTTCAATCAACGCAATGCTGACTTCATGAGCATGACCATGATTGACCGCCCACGGATGCTACTCCGTTATTGCCAGATCAGCTGTATTTACGCAAAGAACCAACAGATGATGTTTGGGGCTAACATACATCCTCAATGTGTAAAAACTGGTGACCCATTATAAAGCAATACCGGCGCCGGCCGTGTCCGAATACTGGTCAAGTAGGGAATGGGAAGGAATATGTTGACGTGATACTCGCTTTTAAGGAAGCCGAGAAATCCTCTGCACTTCCACGAGAAATCACTGGGATGTTGGATAATTGGGAAAAGGTTAGCAGCAAGGTTCGTTTTGGTTAACGATACGCTGAAAGTTTATAGCTATTCGCCAATAGCATGATACCGCTCCTATAAGCAACAGAACATCGAACGCCAGTTGCACTGCACCCCGAAGCAACTTTAACATAAAATCACATATGAAGAAACATGAATGTATTCAATTAATTATATCTTTGAATAAATATGATATCACTGAGAAAAAAGGTTGGTAAAGACAAACATATTCTAGTTTCATTCAACCGGAATTTTACGTTGAATTGGGTACAAACATCATTTTAGTTTGATATGACTTCCTACGGTGGTTAAAACAAACTAAAATTTTGATTTATTGTTTCTGGAATAAAACAGTTAAGTTCAACTGACATCCGTTTGAATTTACTATTATGTTGGTTGTTTCATTATGACAGCTACGAAAAACAAACAGATTTGTTAGTTGGTTCTACCAACGCTAACCAACCAAAACTAACGAGAGAGAGCTAAAAACACGACCGTACGTGCCGCTCGATCGAACTCGACTCCGCAATGCTGACTTCATCTCCGATGTTGAAAATTCAGGTATTTTGCTCCCAGTCGTTGGGGAAAATGAGACATTACAATTTATTTTCGATAAAACTCAGCCTTGAATTTAACCAAATTAATCAGGTAGAAAATCAGCAAAATTGATATTTAGATTTGCCATTGACAAACATTCATGAGTAATTCTTGTGTAAATTAATGTTTAACACCCTTATGGGAAAACGAAACATGTTCTTCTGCAATTGAATATTGTTTATTTGTTCATAACAATCCACGACCCAACGACTACTAATGATGAATTCTTTGAACACACTCAAGCTAACTACGGCAGCGTTTGAATTGGCAATCAATTAAGGAGTGTATCGAAAATAAGCTATTCACAGACTTTCTTTCAAATTATGTTGAAAACCGATATTTTATTCATACAAAAAATTGATCCTTTATTGTACGAGGTTAAACTTGGACATAATGAAGACCGGATGAAATTTAAGTTATTCCTTCACGAATTTTCGAACTTTGGATCGAATGCTCTTCATCAAGTTCCGGACAAGTGTTCCATCGCATGTTTTGGACACTTGAGCCCAACTTTTTTTTTGAACTCCTGCATGTTCCCAGCTGCCTTACCAGTCTTCTTGAAGACCCTCTTCACGATTGCCCAGTAACGTTCGATGGGTCGAAGCTGAGGGCAATTTGGTGGATTGATATTTTTCTCAACGAAATCTATACCCTTTTCCGCAAGCCAATTGAGAGTGGTTTTGGCATAGTGAGCCGACGCTAAATCCGGCCAAAACAGTGGAGGTGTACTATGCTTCTTATATAAAGGCAACAATCTCTTCTGGAGACACTCAGATCGATAGATTTCCGCATTTATAGTTCCGGTAGTGTAAAAAATGGTTGACTTCAAACCACAGGAACATATTGCTTGCCATACCAGTACCTTTCGACCGAATTTCTCCACTTGAATCGACCTGTCCGCATCGCTCACATTCTCCCCAACGACGGCAGTAAAGTATTGTGGACCTGGAAGGGTTTTTGAGTCCTCCTTTACATAGGTCTCATCGTCCATCAAAACGCATGCATCCGGACGCTGCAATTTCCGGGCCCTTGTTGCTGCTCGCTTCTTCTGTTCTGCACTTTGTTTCGAGATTTTCTGCTTCTCTTGTAGGTCTTCATGTGGTTTCGCTCTCTTGATACGCTGGATCATTCCGACACTCGTTCCTGCTTTTTGGCCAAATCACGTATTGACATTGATTTGTTCTTCATGATTAGAGATACCACTTTCTGCTCCAGTTTCGGGTTGGAAGAACCGGGTTTTCTGCCTCTTCCTGGTAGCTCATCCAAAGAATAGTGTTCCCCAAACTTAATAATGATGGTTTTAACACTGGCATGATGAATTCCAAACCGCTTCGCCAATTTTCGCATAGTAATACCCTTCTCACTTAGCCATGTGTCCAGAACCTTAATTTTCACTTCCTTTTCAATACGCGACATTTTGAAAACGCAGAATTTGAACCGCACAAACAAGTTAACAAAAGAAAGCTGACAGTCAAAAAGCATAAAAAACCATCACAAATACATGCGTACAACGCAAATGTATGTGGATAGCTTATATTCGATACACTCCTTATACGGAATGAATTAAATGTCAAAAGCACTGTTGATGAACTTTACAGGTTTTAATTTGAAATAATTAAAACTGATGTACCTCTTAAATGAATAAAATTACTGTCCACTCCTAGCGCTTAGCATGGAGATGAGAAATTATCTGCTTCTGCAAACTTCATCGAAGATCGTTACTTCCGCGCTGGGGAGAATACATAAAATAACAATCAAAAGTGTTGAATAGTTAGAAAATTTTAATCAAGTCAGAAATGTTAAACTCTATTCTTTCTTTTCTAATGTTACCTTCTGACGTAGGACTACGTCTGTGTTTACTGGGGTTCACGTTCGAATTGCGAAAATTTGGAGCGTCACGAAAAATATATAGGTTTTGAGCGTTTATAACTAAGTCATTCCACGATGTTTCTACGCATCAATGTTAATATTAAGATTGATTGATTTTAAACATTAAGCTATTGAAAATAATGTAAATACAAGGTGATGTCTTATAATGTCGATTTTTCAGAGTAAATTTGGAAAATACACAGTTCTTTCCTAGCGCAGACTTCAAATTTAAGAGACGAACGTCCCCTTGGCAGCCACGAATGTTATAAAACGGGTACACCTCACATTTTGATTTAGTATTTCATCCATGAATCCATACATCTATTCATCCATATCATCCATAGGATCCATAACATCCACACAGTCTTCATCCATACATCCATAAGATAGGAGTGTAGACAGTTGAAGAGACAACACTATGAAACAATTCTTCTTCCACGAAATCGTATAAGCGTAACGGAGTTAGTTATATTTTCATAGTTTCGTTGCCTACCATCCACTGCCGGGGCTGGTAGAGCGTCGTAGCGTCGCTGGCAATATCTACCGCCGGAGTTATTTACCTGTCCGTCGGGAGTTATTTCGGTATTCGCTGGACCCAAAAAGGGATGCATGGCCAACTAGTTCTACTGGCAATCTGTCCCAGCGGATGGACAATCTCCGAGCAATCCCTTTGTGATCGGGAAATCGATTGAGCAATTTGCTGGAAAGATTTCTGGAGCCAACACCGAAAATCGAGGATCAAGATACGTGTTAAAAGTACGCAACGATGACCAGGTAAAAAAGCTACTGGCTATGACACAAGTTATCGACGGAACCAAGGCTGAAGTAACACTGCAGCCCACGCTAAACACTGTTCAATGTAAAGTCAGCTGTCGTGAAGCCATTTAATACCGCAACCGCCGAAGATCTGTTGGGAAGACCTCAAACCACAAGAAGTAACGTCTGATCAGACAGATCACCCGCTATGAAAATGGAGTCAGAGTAAATACATGGAACTGTAATTCCAAGGCATATTGAACTCGGGCCTCTTTTGGTACGCACCGAAACGTACTATCCATCGCCGATAACATGCTACAACTGCTTCGAAGTAGGTCATACAAAGCCACGTTGTCAAACTACCGAACGATGTCGTAACTGCTCAAAAAGCCACTCGCAAACCCCAGGGCAACCTTGCCCTAACCTTGCTCTTTGCCTCCACTGACCAATGATGAAGGGCTGTAAGCAATACGAGAGCCATTAAAGTCAACAACAACACGACTTTCCCAGAGGCGAAGAAAGAGTACGAGCGACCCGTGTGGAATTCTTCCTACGCGAAGTTAGTTCGGTCCAAAATCGTCTAAAGGTGGATGACAAGCAACGTGAAATCGACATGCTACGTAAGGAACTGAAAAACCGATTCTGTCGTTTCCTCCAAAGCGATAAGCATTATGAACAGCTTTGTAAATGGCATTCAGAGCGGATTGAAAGCGTAGCTGCCCGACTGACTTAAATCAATTGGCGGATGGCCTTGGGTTCCTTTGAATCTAAAAATGGCCCTTTTCAGGGCCATCAAAACAACTGGAAAGAGCGTTGACATGTCTTTGGGAGTACTGGGGGCTTGGTTTTGGGGTGTTTGATTGCGAAAAATATCTTTCGTGTGCCGAAGCCGTAATGTTTTCGACAATTGCACATTTGGCAGTGTTGTACACACATAGGCCTAGTAGAAACCGTATGCATTGGAAGTGGACGAAACCAGCCTCTTGGGTGGAAGTTTCTCAAACGACCAATAACTCATTCGCACTACAAGGTATATTACGTGATATAGAGTATCTTGATATAATATGTCATACATATTATTGCCAGTGAAAGCAAGGTGTATGAATGTAGATACCAAGACAGGCATATCAAATAGTCAAGGTTGTAGTGCGAACGTTTAGTGTATAGGAATTAGATTTGGAAGGAAACCAATTTCGGCCACTCTTTAAACAATCAAACGATCTAGTTTGCACATTGCTTCGTAGTCCTACGTCACCTCCCATTGGGCTGTACCTTGTAGTTGTTTAAAATCTTTATGGTCTTATAAAGGTTTTACTAATTTGTTTTCTACAACCGTCTACAGAGTAGGCCACTTTGTACACATTTCGGCTTTAAAGATGCATAGAGGAGGGGTTTGGTGGACAAAACAGTTTTGAATATAATTTTATCAACACTGCCGTGAAGAGTGCCAATTGGCTAAAATAAAACTAAAATTGTTACTTGGGAGTGACCGCTTGCAGCTTCCGACACGGCCAACCTCGACTGTCGCTTCCTCGTGACGAACTCCATGTTGGCCGAACACTTTTAACATCCTCTGACCGGTCGCAACGACCACCAGGCCTAAAGCGCGGAAGCATTTCGCCATCTTACCTTCCGTATTCCGGTTCAGCGCTTGCTGCACCTTCCGGTTAAGCAAAACCGTCGAACAGCCGAGACCCAGCTTGCGCTCGATGCTCTTATCTTTCTCCAGGAGCGCCAGGATCTTGTATATGGGCGCTCGGCTATATCCGGCTGACACAAAGTGCGGCACGATGACGGACTTTTTCGGTAATTACATACCATCAAACATAGTTGCTTCACTGCTTTTGCCATGGATGCCGTAACGAAACTGATAGAAGTGTAATTTTTCTGTATATAACCTTCTTATATTTAATAATGATTTACCGGTAGATCCACCACCAGATGGCAGTATAATGAAAAATCGGTGAACTTTGTCTCTAATCTTTTAATGCAAAGGACAAAATGTTATCAAATAATTATAAACTATCCACACATCCAAAATCTCATCTTTGTATAATTCCCATGCATAATCTCTACTTTTACAAATAGCCTAATCGACAAGAAAAAAAAAACCTTAACCTGCGACTTTATTCCTATTTTACTTTATACAATAGTCTATGCGTTGCTGTCGGATGATAGCATCCTGTTTGAGGCACCTATCTTTCAGCGATGCAACTTCCTTCTGTAAACTGCCAATGGTTGTGTCCTTCTTATCGATTGCCTGCTGGACTCTACAAACAAAACGCTTCGTTGAAACATACCATCCTTAATTCCTGTTCTTTCCCAACCTACCTGCAGTAGATCCGCTCAATTTCCCGTTCGCGATCCTTCTGCATATTGGACAAATCTTTCTGAACCTCCTTCCGCGCCTCGTTCTTCATGGTCTCCTTCTCACGGAGCAACTCCTCGCAGAGCTTTTTCGAGTGGCTTAACTGCAGCTCCACCTGTTTCATCGAGGATTTCATATTTTGTATCGTCGCTTCACTTTCCGCCATTTGAGCCCGAGCATCCTGATATTTCTGCTTCAACATAGCTTCATTTGCTTCCTGTTCGCGCATCTCCACCTGATGCTTCTCTTTGAGACGACTGAAATGCAATATCATTATTGTTAAGGATGATCGATGAAGATATTGAACGCCTACTTCATTTTGGCATCGAATTCCTCCTGGTATTTGTGGGTCTCTGCATCCACCTTGGCCACTATTCGATCGATTTGTTGATCCCTTTCTGCACGCAGCTGCTGGCGAACTGTGTTTTCCCGTTCGTCCATCGCCAACTTTGCCGTTTCCTCATGTTTCCTCTTCCAAACTGCGAAGTCAGCTTCAAGCTGATTTTGTAACTTGGCTAGCTCTTCCTAAAATAAAAACTTTAGTTTAAGAATTTCAATCTTCCGTCTTTCGAATAAAACCTTATGCTTATTTTCACGATCCTTCAACATCTGGACGTACTCCTTGCGAGCGAATTCCAGGTTCTTTGCGTTATCACTTTTCAGTTCTTGAATTTGCGTTTCAAAATATTGATTTCGGTTCTTCAGATCCTTAAGATTGCGTGCCTTCTCGATCTCAAACTCATTCAGTAAATGATGCCGCTGCTGTTCAAAAATCGACCGCTCTTCGCTGACTTGCTTATCGAACCGATCGAGCAAAGCTTGTCTCTCCTTCTCGAGCAACGCTTCTCTTTCCTTGTGCATGTTTTGTCGAATGTCCGCCTCCTTCTGTTCGTACTGTAGCTTGAGCTCCGATACAGCACACATCATATCGTCTTTATGCTGCCGTTTCAGCTCTGCAATTTCCTTCTGATGCGTGGCAGTCATTTTATTTATCTCCAGTTCCAAACCCTTCACTGTGAGCTCCTTAATTTTCTTTGTATTCTCTCTGACCCACTTCTCTCTCCGAATCTTCTCTGCCGCAAGCGCCGTATCTTTTGCCTTTTCCAACTCGGTCTTTAGTCTATGCTCCCAGCTCTGATTCTGGGACTCGATCCTTCTAGTCAGCTGGGTAACCTTATCGCATAGTCCAGACTTGTCCTTGATCAACTGATCGATAAACTCCTGATGACGACCGATTATGTCTTCATAGTGTTTCTTCTGTTCCTTCATCTTGTTCTGGAAGGCAGCCTTCTCTGCTCGCACAGCCTTCATCTTGTCTGATTTCACATTCGAGAGATGCTCCTTTGACAACTGCATTGCGTTGCTCAGTTCGTTGGCACGTAGAGAAAGTTTGATGATGCGTCTAGCCAATTGATGAACAGGAATTTCCAACAGGTCATTCATTCTAAAACGGGAAGTTATTATAAGTATATTTAAGAAAATGGTTGGCGAAACACCCACTTCGGAACGGTTTCAATATAATCAGGTTCTGCAGCAAACTCGACCTCTGAGCGATCCGACTCCGAGGGAACCGCCGACTTGAAGGCCTTGTCGCATTTCATTTCGACCTGATCGAGGTAGGAGAGAAGATCCTTAACCTTATCTCTGTCGTGTTCTTCATGCTCGTACTGAGTGGCGCTGTCTGGTGAATCGCGCGAATCCAAAATGTTGCTAAGTCGGTACTCCACTTCGCTTTTCAGCACTTGAAAGTCTAAAAGTTATCATCAATTATTGAAAAAAAAATGTTCAGGAACGCTAGTTTGCTAAACCCACCCGACTTTGGTTTCACCACCTCACTTGCCAATGATTCCTCGTCGTAGTTGGTTTGCTCACTACCAGCCATCTCCCTGCGTCCATGATCAAAGTTACAGTTGGATTCATCATCAGTCTTGTTCAGCTCTGTCGGTGTTGCTGGTCGACCTTTAACTTCAATCGGGCCCAACAACCCACTGGCGTCCGGGTCGCTTTCGTAGGGCTTCGGGAAGGTATCTTCGTTGCATGACATCCAACTAACCACCTTCTCCATCTGGTATTCTGAAATATTACTCTCCTGTCGACACAGAGGCGCAGAAAGCTTAGCCCCGGTATTGTTTTTCTTAGCATTTCTCAGGATCGACTTATGGACGTCTGCCGATTTAGGTTTATCCAAGGCCTTTCCATTCTTTTTTGGTAGAAGATTGCTGTTTTTCGGATTGGCCTTGTTCGCTTTCAACTCATTGAAATGTTGATCTTTTACTTTGAAGTAATTCTTTATAATTTGATTGGAGCTATTATCCAGTTTGTTCTTTTCAAGCTTCGGAGCAGGCTTGATGGATTGAAAGTTTTTCTCCACGGGAACTGGTTTTGATTCATTGTTCAAATTTAGCTTCAATACATCTTCCTTGCTATTCTGCCGTTGACTAGGTTTCTTATCCCCTTGTTGATTGATTATCTCATTAATGCATTCGTAATATTCGTTGATCACATCGTTCTTATCGCATCCTGCACCACTGCGTAGCTTCTCAATCTCGTTGTCTGTATCGTCCGTTGCGCTAGTACAGCTTGCTGCTATTCTATACGTCTCTTCCACGTAGGTTTCCGTAACTTCAACAGTTGTGTAGCGTTTTGGGTCATACGATTTCGAGCTTTCTGACTGCACCAGCTTCAGTTCCATATCCCTTCGCCGATTGATATCTTCAATCTCCCTTTTGTAATCTTCAATAATTTTACTCGAATCGTCATCGTCACAGAACGCCTCTTGCGTTGAATCGAACTTAACAAACTTATCAGACTTATCCTCCTTCGTTTCATAACCTGAACTAGTCAATTCTTCTTCAAACTTAACCAAACTGAATCTAGGCTTAGTTTGCTGCTCCGTCAACGGTTCCTGAAACTTTCGCTCATCGTAAACCATTTCCGAACTGCGCTGACGAATCTCACCCATCGGAACTGGCTTCGTCAAAGCAAAGTCATTATCTTCGTAGTCACTGTAGTCTATTTCGTACGGATCATTCGAACTGAACGAAACTCTTCCCGGTAAGTCGAGCTTTTTATCCATCTTCTGCACCGTTGTCACATTGCCAAGCTTCTTAGGGACCAACTTCCGCATAACTCCGCGCGGTATTGGTGGTTTCTTATCCATCCCAGGTAAAATCTTCATACCATCCCGAGACCAAATGTTCTCCAACTCAGTTTCGTTGTTCGATTCCTGCGTGTCATCATCCATGCTGGTCTCTTCCTCTGAACTACAATCTAACACCTTCTTCTTAGCCACCGCACTTCTCTTCTTACTCTTTACTTTCGACATGTGAGTCCCTGCCCGAGCTGAGACTGCACCTCCGGAGCAACCGTACCCCGTTAAAGTCTTGGAACCCCAGTAACGCGAGATGGGTTCAGCCAAAAGTGACTTTAGTAAACTCGACGAGGAAGTGCTACGCTTCGATAGATAACCCGAACTACTGCTCCCACCGCCACCACCGATGCCAAACGATTTTCGCCTAATCTGGCTATCAGCTGACAACGGTCGTCGGATATGGGCTGGAAAGGGACGACTATTGTTAAATGCGGAACCCGGTCGACCGACTGACGGCGATGTCGTTCCTGCGCCCGCCAAGTGTTGACAACTGTTTGTGGGGGTGATTCTTTCGCGCGTTGCCAGGTTAATCTGTGGGGGTAAACAAATGCGGAAAATGAATAATGCCTTGGAACAGTTTTCCTGATCTTGTGATTGAGACATGTGAGCGTAAAATTATCAATGAATCATCGAACCTGCGATCCGTACAAACTGAGTTCCATAGTTAGAGGCAGCAAATCTTAACTTTACACATGTTTTATACCGGATTTCATTTAGTTTTCACTAATTTTCGGACCATAATTGGGAAAGCGCGAAATGTATGTAAACACTCGGTGTTGGGTGAAATTATCGATTTTGTTTAGGGGACGCAAATACGGCTCCATTGGTAACCGGTATCCTGGGACAATCGAAGCTGCCATGGCGACACGCATGGTACAACATACAAAAGGGGAAGGAAGCACGTGGTTCAAGGTCGAGACTGTTCGGAAAAGGGGAAGGGTGCTGTGATTTGGTCACGTGGCTTTTGTTTACGGTTGAAGGAATACGGTCATTGGACAGGTGGTTGACGACCAAGAATTGTCCTGGCCACTTTCTTGTGACTGCTGAGGATGCAAAAGATTGATAGTTGACATAAGAACTATGCAGATAATTCTACGGCCTCTCATAAGTGTTGCAGGAGTTTGAGAGCTTGTTAGTGAGACGGATAAAGCCATGTGATATATTCGGTAAACGATTCTGGGCGACAACGATGCATTTTTAAACGTCTGTGTGTTGTTTGTTTGTGTTTACGGCCGTTAACAAAAACAAAATATAATTGTAAATGAATTATTTTAAGAACATACGGGATCAAGTCCCGATCACTTCTAAGTTTTCTGAGCACAAACCTCAAATTCTATCAGGACTTCAGGCGTGAAATGTTCAAGAACCATTTGATCCACTGGAGCATTAATTCGTTAGCAATTTGAGCTTTGATTGTTTTGTTCATGATTTTAAGTCTCAAAAAATCGTGAATTGATAATTAATCTAACCTATAACTCATATGGAAAAAGCACTCCCTTCAGTTTCACCTTAATTGATTCATTTACAAGAATAACAATAAGAAGGTCAATACAAATAAAATCATTGAAACCTTGCTCAAATTAACAATTACAACCTTAAAAAGCATAATTATACGGCCACGATCCAGGACACGATGTCACACGAGGTGAGGCGCTTTCGTTTCTGTTTTTTTTTTTTTACTTGATGTTTCATTTTCCTTTCAATTACATTTACTGCTAGTTCACACAAATATTAGCATTCATTGCATTCACGTAAAAAAGATGTCACCCAGAGTCTACCCTTTTTGGTGAATAGTTGATGTATTGAAAACTAAGAGACGAACTAGCCCAGGAGGCTAAAAGTCTCTTTAATAAAGAAAAAAAAAAAAAAAAAAAAAAAAAAATGTATTGAAAACTATCATACAATTTTGAGCGCAGGTCTACGCATTAACCTAAGTGATTACTAATTTATGTAAAACAAGTTTTGAAACCTAGAGGGTTTGAGCTGTTTAGTGGAATGCCTGTAACTAGAAATTAGAAGAAAAATTAGTATTCTCCATTTAATTCCAACTACCTTTGCTTATCTTCGACAGATACGCGTATTTCGTCTACAATGTGTAGACTTCTTCAGGGTCTCGTACTAATAACTCAAGTTGCCAAGACGCGCAGGTGGCGCCATCAACATACGATTCACCAAAACTAACGGAAACGAGCTATAATTTTAAAATAGCAGTTACAGAAATTTACACACGGAGGGCATTCCAGCTTGGATGTCTGTTCTCTGTGATCAAGGTAACAACATTATCTTGTTCTACATGTCAGGCTTATCCTGTCTTAAGGATAAACAGAGGAAGATAATCTGACCTAATCTTGCGCACTCGTTTCGCATTAACGTGTTTTACCTATTCCGACCTCACACGATCCTGAACAAACAAAATTGTTTATATTATCCTGCGCACTTTTCTCTCCTCTTCTTATCGTTTTTACTTCTAGCTATTGGAGTCAACTACGGGCTAGATTTACTTTACGGATATCTTATCCTATACCAAATCCTATCAACAATAAATTCTCATGGCGACAGAAGAAGACGGAACAACCACAGCTGACATTCATTTTGTTGGGTCCCAGTTGTCAATGGATCACCTACACTTATTCCAATCACAGCAACCATTGTATGCCTATATATATACAAACCCACTGATACCTCGTGTTGGATTCGTAATAATTATTTACTTGCAATAAAGTAACATCCAGCAAATAGAAACAAGTCAAGATCTTCCATTCCGGAAATAATCCGTACATATCAATTTCCCGACGAGGATGGGATCCTCCCTTGAGTCGCCAGGAAAGAAGATTGAGTGACGCTTCGTGTGACTTGATTGTAATGTATGTCATTTGTAAGTGGTTTTTATTTGCAGTGTTTACATTCCTATCCCTTATTCTAATACTAAGGAAGCATATGTCAACCTTATATACTTTATGTATAATCTTACACATTCTGTACCTGATAATGTTTGTTGTGAGCAGCCTCGAAATAAAGTTGATCATTAGTTTCAGACTGTGAACCGAAGTACTTTTATTTTATCCAGTTGAGAACATTACAACTGGCGACGAGATAAAAAAATTAGTTTGATTCGCGTGTGAAAAAGTGAGTGGTTTTGGAAAAGCTGTGCTGGGCGTTCAACTTAATTAATTTTGGCCAAATCCGGAATATTGTTTGGTAAGTTGAGGACATTTTGCCCACAGCAGTTTGGCATTGTCTGGTGCTGAAAAAGCCTGATGAAGGAATTTGAAAAGAATAGTTTGAATAGTTCTTTCATTTTGATTATTGATAGTGGCTTTGTTTGGTTCTAAAGCTGTATTATTTCTTTTGTTAATTAGCCGGTCTCAAGTGACGCTAAGCCATACATCTGGAAGATTGTGCGGAAGTGCTTTTGAGCAGCGCGAGCAAGGAAGATAGTTATCCCAGGTTGAAAGTATTCCCTGGTTGAATAATACGCGGCAAATTGGGAAGTTTGCTGTTGTTGGGAATTTTGAAAGCAGGTGCTGATCGGCAGTGTCATTGTTGGTGTTTGAACAGGTACGTGATTTTTTTTTATTTTGTTCTTTTTGTTGCGCATTGTGTATTGTGTACATTAGTATTGCGATTGTTTCTGAAATCCGTTTCTTTTTCAAGTGACGAACAAAATTTAAAATTATGGGGCTTATCGGTACTATTGACCCGTATGTACAAGGTACATCGTTTTCTCACTATGTTGAGCAGATGGAGTATATTTTTTCGAGTAATGACATCCAGGAGGCTAAGAAAAAAGACATATTTTTGAGCTTGTGTGGGGTTACAGTATTCCATGAGCTAAAACGTCTTTATCCAGCTACGGATTTAAGAACTATTTCTTACGCCGACATTATAAAAAAAAACTGAAAGAAAGGTACGATAAGGTAGAGTCCGATATTGTGATGCGATTCAAATTTCGATGCCGCGTTCAGGGACCGACTGAAACTAACGAAAACTATTTGCTAGATGTAAAGTTATTAGCTGAAACTTGTGATTTTGGGACGTTTAGGGATTCCGCCATTAGGGATCAGATAGTATATGGTGTATATGATAAAAATCTGCAGCAAAGACTCCTAGACGAAGAGAATTTGACGTTAAAGGTGGCGGAACGAATATTGAAAACAAAAGAGGTAACGGTGAATAGTTCCCAGGCGATCAATAAGACGGGCGAGGTGCATTCAGTTAAAGAAAGGCTGAGTTGGAAAGGTCCTAGAGATGCAACAAGAGGTTACAGGGAAAGAGATGGCGAGGATAGAGGAAGAGGTAGGAGTCAGTATGAACGAGGATATGAAAATAGGCGTTTGCAGCAACCTTATAGGAGTCATAGATCTAGATCTCGATCACAAACTAGAGGACGTTATGCAAATTTCATTTGCCATTTTTGCAATATGAGAGGCCATATTCAAAAGAATTGTTATAAATTCTTGAATAGGCAGAAGGATACGACAGGGAATCAGGTTAAATTTTTAGGAGAGGTCGGTAGTGATGATGATCTCCATGACTATTTTAAGCGGCTGAGGAAGGACTACGATAGCGATGCAGATTCAGATTGCCATCGGAGCACATCTCCTCACGGCCCACAGGGGGCAGATAAAGCTCGCCAGGAAGAATGAGAGGAAACGAAATGTTTCGTTCCAAGTCGAGGATAGAGTCACGAGTAGACGTGGAAAGAAGAGGCGATACACCGAGTCAGACGATGAAGAACCATTTGAGGGTTTCGAACCTTCGAACAAACCTCCACCAGCTAAGAGTGAGCTTCATCCAGGGGCGTTAGAAGAAGCTGCGGACACCAAAATGTCATCAAATTTCCAAACTGTTGGAGCTCGAAGATCTACCAGAAAGAAGAAGCAATCAAAGAATGAAGAATTTTTGTATTATTAATTGAAATAAGATATTGAGTGTTATCAAACATGAATATTATCATCAAGTGAATTCGAATATAGGCAATTTTATAAATCTATTTATTATATGACTTTCGAACTAAAAAGGGGAGGATTTGTAATGTATGTCATTTGTAAGTGGTTTTTATTTGCAGTGTTTACATTCCTATCCCTTATTCTAATACTAAGGAAGCATATGTCAACCTTATATACTTTATGTATAATCTTACACATTCTGTACCTGATAATGTTTGTTGTGAGCAGCCTGAAATAAAGTTGATCATTAGTTTCCAGACTGTGAACCGAAGTACTTTTATTTTATCCAGTTGAGAACATTACAGAAACAAGAATCAATCAATCCGCAACCCGCAACGACGAGGAGCTGAACCAAAAAAGAAAGCTCAAGTTGAATCGCAAGCCATATTTCTCCCCCGTCAACTAAATTCGTCCTTTTCAGGACGACCAAATCAATATACCATCTAAAGAGTTTATTTGATTGAAATTTTCTCTTGTGCTGTTTGAAATTTAAATTACCGCGCCCTGGCTATTGAAGAAGATCGTTGCACCAACCAACGAACGAAATTCTAGAACGGATAATCCAAGGCGAACTACAACACATCAGACCGACCATGTGGTTGAGTTCGTTGTAGTTCCTACTTGTGCATATTGGATTAGTTGGTGGTGGCAAGCAAATTAGTCATATTTCTGTTAATAAAATCACCCGTCTAGCGTGCACTAATTCAAACCAATTATTGTGCCGCATTAACTGAAGTTCGTCCCCTGTGATCAGGAATTGTCAAAAAACACAGAGCAGTGCAAAATAGGCAAGTGCTTCACCCAATTTCAAGTGTGCGTCTCCTGTTTTAGAAGAGAGCACAAAACGAACGTGTGAGAGATTTCGTAGCAGCGCGAGAGACAGAAAGCCGCAATTGCACTACTCTTTCAGAGGTAAAGAGTAACGCACAGTGCTTTACTCTGTGCTTTACTCCGTGCTTTGGCTCATGCTTGGGTAATGACTAAGATAATATTATATTTTAATTTGAATAGTCGAGATACTACATATTTTCTAACGTATTATTTAAGATGGTCTTTAATCACTGGTAGCACTGTTTTAGGCCAGGTTTAGTGGTCTAACTGTACTTGGCGCAATGGTCATGGCAAAATGATCTAACAATTAATTTAAGCCAAATACAGCACATCCATGATCAAGGTGCATAAGGCCGTAGGGGTTTAGGGACAGGAAGGTCGTATTCATACCAAATATCACCTTATTTCTCATGGTGTTTAAAGATGTTTCAATAAAACATTGCATTTTAATCAATAAATCACTTTATTTTTATTCATATTACTGAATTGATAGTAAACAAATATGAATTAATAAAAAAAATCGAATACATCACTTGGTGGAAGCTTCCTGTTAGAATATTATAAATAAAAATCAAACGGCAATTTGCTGAAATAGCTCAGCGTTCAGTCTTATTATCAAAATGTTTGCCAATGTTGTTTCACCGAGACGAGTTCTTAACTATGTCAGAATGAAAGACAAGGTACTGAATGCTCGTTCAGTTGAAACTTGTGTGGCTGGTGTTGCAAGTGCTACCACTGCCATGCAGTACCATTCTGGCTTCGCTTGCTTTTGACCGTACCAATAATCCAAAATTGACTGACCCTTTTCAAGTTTCAGACGAGGAGAACGGCTCAAATCTTCCAGCTGCTCGAACAAACTTGTTGAGATGCTAGAGACCTGTGATTGCTCATGCGAGCGAAAGAATTCCTCCAAAACGTCATCATGATTTGCGCTGTGACCTTCAATCGGATCATCTGTTGATACGTTCGATAGCCCATCTAGCGATTCATGCTGATTCCTCTTGCATGTGTTCATCAGATGTGACTAAGACAAAAATAATAATATTACTAACCAAATTTATTGATGGAACAGAATGTGCTTACCAATGCAGTCTGGCGTTGATCTTCATCTGTTCCGATAATTGATACGCTGATCTAGATAAATCGCAGCTAAGAATGCTTTGTTGCTTGTTAAGGCTGATTCGCGAGCTTCCATATTCGCAAGCAACTGTTTGGATAGCGTACTATCTTTCTTACTCAAGAGAATCTTACATCGAAGCCAAGCTAAGTAAAAATCTCCGATGGTGAGCTGCGATGTTTATAGAATTAGTGCTACGGGTTCAAATCCTCGATAAAATTGTCAATAAATGTCCATGTTTCATTGGTAAGAGCAACTTCCTTGTCGTTCTTGGTGATTGAACAGATAAACTCTTTGTTGGACTTTACTGAGGAAGCACTGTCATACCACGAATTCCATCGAGTATCACAACTGAGCTTCGGCGCCTCTATGTGGTTCAGTTTAAATAGATTCTTGTATGGAATCTTCCTTAATTTTTTAATAAATGCCTGAATTGCAGTCAGGTGCCTCTTTAATGGTATCATATAATCATAAAGGTGTTTTTCACGCTCATTCGTGGAATCGACGTCATCAGTTTCTTCTTTCTGCACATCGCCAATTTCATCATCGCTGTCACTATCTGAATCATCAGTGGATTTATTGGCTCTAAAATAAAAATGTGATTAATATTTGAAAGGGTTACTATTGAATTCTATGGTTTACTCTTTCAAATCATCTTCGTCGTCGTCATCAAGAAGACCAAAATTGCCATCTCCTGTTGTTTAAGCATTCGTTTGTTGGTTGCCAACATATTGGAGCCATTATCTGTAGTGCAGCTGTAGATTTGTGAAACATCGGTTTTGTAGGATGCTAAGATATTTAGCACCACTTTTTCGAGGTGCTCTGATGTGTGCCGCTGTTTAAGTTCAACCATGGCCAATGTTCGAATTTTTATCACATTTTTTGCGATAAATAGAATATTTACGCAGAGAATATCTCGACCCAATCGCGTAGCAGTATCCAGCTTCAAACAAATTAATTTTCCTCGAATTTCTTCCATAATTTTTGTTTTGATTTTTTCAGCAGTTGTTTCAATAATAGGTTTGATCGATCGACAATCTATTCTTCGGGTTCCTTCTCCGGGTTTCTCGTTCAAACCTTTCTCGATTGCGTCAAATATTTTTCGAAGTGGTGCACAATTTAATAGTTTCAGAGGAGCACCTACAACGGTTACTGTTTCAACCATAGCTTTGACGTAAATCTGCCTATTCATCTTCACAGTAATTTTCATCCGACTGGTTTCAAACCCGTCCCCTTCAACCGTTCCATCATTGTAATCCGTCGTTTTTAGTAGGCCATTTTCCTTAGCGATTTCCTTACGCTGTAACACATAATGCCTCACGTAAGTATAATTTCTGCAAACATTTCACCACTTTTCCACAAATTTTGCACGATGCCACTTTCTCTTCTTCATTAATATTAAATAAATCGACTTCTAATTTACGTTTTGAGTTCGCCATGATGACTTTGCTTTAACTGTGTGCCTGTGTGGTATTTTTAAAAAGCAAACGTGTGTACGTAAATGATGGTTCATAGGGTTCATACGAACAAATATTCGTTTGACCCAGAATGAAGATTTTTCTTCTATATAAATGTTCTTCTAGGAAACGATGTACACCAAACTTTATCTTTGTAGATGATTTGCAGATTTGTAATAGGATCAAATAATAATTCATGGGACCAATTATGAAACTTGAGACAAGCAAATTGACAATGGACTCGTAAATTTTGAGCCACATAAAAGCAGACAATTTTTCGCGTATCAATTGAAAAGTTTTATTCTTATTGACCGATTCTCTTAATCGACTTCCTGTTTGGCTTACCAAAGAAGTACAAACGTATCTGTGGCTCTATTTGCAGTAATTGAGGATAGAAGCTTTTTCTATCTTACACTCTAAGAAACAAACCATATGGAACATAATTTTGCATTTTTGGAAATTTGTGAAGTAAACACAAATTTGAGCAGGTCCAATCCGGAGTGTCACCGTATCAGTATTTTTGCACTTATGTTTACTCAGAGACGACAAGTGAGAGTGCAATCGTTAGCACCTAGAGAGACGAGAGCAAAACAGAAATGAGATGTGCGGCTTCGAGCGCACAGCAAAACATGGGTGCACGGGAGTAAAGACTGCACTTTCACGTCTCTTTGAAATTTGATGTGCTGTCTCGCAGCAGCGCGTGCTGCACTCAAAGAGATTTGAGTCGCACCTTATCCCTGCCTGTGATGCAATTTGTATTACATTGCCTTCGTTGGTACCGCCTTCTTTCATGCAAAAGCATCCGACGCCGTGCCGTAACATAACAGGTCTTAGCAGGAAATTTTGATTCAGTCTTACGACAGTGGGGTGCTGTTCAGATGTTTCCACACATTTTCACGCACTTGTTGTTCTTTCAACTCCATTTTCAATACAATGATTTTGTGACACCGTAAGTAACAACGTTCACACATAATGCCATTGCGTTAGCGGTATTGGTGACATCTTTTTATTGACAAATAAAAAATATGTGGCTAATGAAACATGGCTAGACTTTGCTGTGCGCATATCTTAGTCCGTGGTTCTATCCTTCTTCAAATTGTCCTGGATATTGGATACCACACCTTGTGGTAGTCTGAGACTCCAGACCTACGAAAACAAATGTTTTTATTGTACCGAAGAAATGTGCAAATTGTGATCGAGGATGGCTCGTGCCTATTTTTTGGGTATTTCTGTCAAATTTTGCCCTCAAATCTAACCCTTCGAACATAAAGATAGCTCAGAGTAGGCGGAATTTCCCAGCAAATCAGCTGAGGATTGCCAAAACTCTATAATAATAATAGTAAACAACGAGGGTAGGGAACGGCTTAATCAGGGGTCACTAGTTCAATCAGTTGTTAGGAAATAGGTCTAAAACTCCTACTATTTCCAAATTAGTTCACTTTGAATGATACGATCATTAGCTCTATCTATCGGGCTTATGATTCGATGCATAAATCATGATTGATTACCAATATATTAATGTCATTTTGAAGATGTAAAGTACATCATCTAGAAAACCATCAGTTTCTTACCTGCTGAAGAAGTTCGCTAAAATTTTGTCTTTTGTATTTTGCATTTAATCGCGTGTGCCAGAAGACCATGTCTTTATCAGCTCCCTCTCACAGCTAGGCTTGTTGCCAAAATGTGATGTTGAACATTGAGCTAAATATATAACATATTTAGATAATCTCAAAAACTATTTATTTCATGTTTCTCCCAGTCATTAAAGGTTGATCTATGCTTATGATTATATTGTCCATCATTTGGCACTGTCATATGCAATACAAACATATTTTTCGGAGCTGTCAATAGTACCCAACAATAAATAATGCCTCGCTGTTGAGCGGCAGTTATGGCATCACTGTTGCTTTTGAGAGAGCCCATCCCAACAAACAAACGAAAGCAGTAAATAAGCATACATGCTTTATTAAAGCTGAATTACGACTTTCGTAGCTGAATAAAGAATCTGGATGAAATATCAGCTGAATAACCATGTTCTCAATTGAAATATTGACATTAAATCAATTGTTTCATTTTGTTTGAATAACATGCTTAGTAAAAGCTTTTTAGTATTTATATGGAACTTAATTTACACAGTTCAACAAAGAGATGACTAACAGTTTATAAATCCGCTTATACATCGTTTATATAGCCTAGCTAATAAAACCTGATATTGAATTGAATAATAGTTGTAATGTACATCACTATTAAACTGATCCAATTATAAGCTGAAGAAAAACAATACAAAAGCTTTACACATGTGTCTTAATTGACTTTTATTCACCCACTGAACAATTAGTTGAAATAAAGTTTATGACTCTAATGCAACGCCTTTAACTAGCTTTGCCAATTAAATCTTATAATTAGTTGAATAATAGCTGTGGTTTAAACTGACTATTGGTAAAGTAAACTACAATTAAAATAAAAGTCGTTTTAATGCCGTAGTAAAAGCCTCCGAAATGTTCGTAATTTTGGTTGATCAATATTTCTTTAGCCGAATAGAAAACAGCGCAGTGTTAACAAATAACAGCAGAAAACATTGTCATATCTTTTAATCGTCTCTTGTTCAACATGCCCTTGTCAGTAATGCAAGTAGTAAAACCGAACATCCAATATCAAAGCTTATATACAACTTGCTAATTCAGCCGTTAAATAACAACATTTAGAACGTTTAATTCAGCGCTGATGTTGCTTTTTTACAGACAATGCTATATATAGAATAACAATGTAGCTCGAATAAAGCATCACTTCTGCTACTATTCAATACATAACATTGAGCTTATATAGAGGATTCGTTTATACTTCATTGAATTCTAGAATAGCGCAGTTAGTATGTCACGTAGATGGGGATACGAAGGGTCATGGTTCAAATCTCGCTATTAAATGTTAATATATAAATGTTACATAATGTTTCTGTTAATGTACATGTATAATTATATCAAATTAAATGTACATACTATAAAAATGTCTGTATCGTATGGAAAATCATACAAAATTTTTTTTTCTTTTAAATTTAAAAAAGTTGAACAAAAGTTCTATAAAAGAAACCACCGCTTTTTTAATATGCTTAATGATGTTGAAGAAATATTTCATCATGACTTTTAATTAATAAGGAGAGAATATATTCTAAGTTAAACAAAGGTCACTTTGACTTTCGGAATTACCCTCAAGTGTTGTGCAGCACGTAATTCAATTATCAGCTAAACTCCATTGCTGAAAACTTGCTTCTTAAGCATATGCAATTGGCAGTGTCCAAAAGCACTTGGCGACAGCTTAATAACTTCTCCAAATTTGTGTGAACAATGCCTCAACAAAAGCTGTGATTGAAAATAGTTCAGAGATTATTCAACACGCTGCTGAATTAAACCGTCATAATGATGTTTATTTAATGAGTGATTGTTTGTTGGGATGTTTCCTCTCTTCTCTGTTAACCATGGATATAGCGCAATGAGATCTATACAGGTGGAGAAGAGCAGATTGTTTGTCGGTATTAGTAACGAAAAATGGGTAAACAATGCATGATTTCGGGTAGTGACGTAGAACCATAGACTAACCATAGACTAACTCTAAGACCAGTAGGTCCCATACAAAAACGATTTTTTTCTTGGCTCAGTCAGTACTAGAACATCGGTCCCAAGCTCGGTCCCAAGCTTAATAATGCGCCCCTAATAATGAACTCACATGAACACACTCTCAAATATTCTGTCAAAATAACACAGCAAATCAAAACAAAGGCGCAAATATGTATAACAAGGTGCTGGCTTCAAGGTGTACTTCGGACCAAGGGGTTCTACAACAGTGAATCAATTTCAAATCACTAGTTGCATATATAGACACTCAAGTAATAGACCGGACAACGTGCCCCATGTTGTATCCAAAACGAACATTTCCTCGCATTTCCCATATGATTTGACAGTTGTTTTGGATACATCAACTCTGCCAGACTCACGTTGTCCGGTCTATTACTTGAGTGTCTATAGTTGCATATTGATTGTTGGTAGAACTCCAAAAACAAGCGAATGATAGAGTGTATCGAAAAGTAGTTATAAACTTCCAAATAATAAAATAGGCATGAAAACATGGTTAAAATTAACATACTATTTCAGTTTATTATAGCTTAACATGTTTACAAAAAGATCCAAACGGAAAAGCCTAGTCATCATGTTCATTTCTGTAGAATGCCCGATACCTTTGATTTGACACCTGCCATCAAATTCTGCACAGTGACCTTTGTGCACTTCCTGGATGCCGCTGCCCAATTTTTCTTAAAATCGGTCATGTTTTGGGACACTGTACCATCCTTCTTAAATATACGCTTGACTATTGCCCAATAGCGTTCGATCGGTCGCAACTGGGGACAGTTTGGTGGGTTGATGTCTTTTTCTACGAACTTGATGTTATTCTCCGTCAGCCACTGTAGAGTGGATTTGGCGTAATGTGCCGATGCCAAATCTGGCCAGAAGAGAGGAGGGGACTGGTGCTTTCTATACAATGGTAGCAACCTGTTCTTCAAACATTCCTTTTGATAAATCTCAGCATTTATAGTTCCTTTGTATAGAAAATTGAAGAACGCAAGCCACATGTGCAAATAGCTTGCCAAATGAGCACCTTCTGACCGAATTTCTCCATCGCAACAGTCGTATCTGCGGTTGGCACACGTTCCCCAACAGATTTAGTATAAAAACTGCGGCCCCGGTAGCGTTCTTGAATCTTCTTTAACGTATGTTTCGTCATCCATCAAAATGCACTGGTCGACATTGTCCAAAATGCAGCTGTACAGCTTTCGAGCCCTGGTTTTGGCACGAGACTTTTGTTCCGGAGTTTGTTTGGGCACTTTCTGCTTTTGTACGTCTTCAAGTCATTCCTGCGCTTGATTCGTTGAATCATTCCGATGCTGGTCCTGAACTTCTTGGCTAGATCGCGAGTAGAGGCAGATTTGTTCCGTTGAATATAATCCACAACTTTTTGGTCCAAATCGGGGTTGCTGGAGCCGGGTTTCCGGCCACTTCTTGGTAAATCCTTGAGGGAGCACTCCTTACCAAACTTTTCGATGATGCGTTTTACACTTGCCGGGTGAACATTTACTCTTTTCGCAATCTGGTTGTAGGTAACACCCTTTTCGGTGCACCAAGTGTGCAGAATTTTCTTTTTAGTCTCAAATTCAATTCGCGACATTTTGAATACAACTTTATCAACGGAAATGAATGAACCGAATAATCATTTTTGACATGTAAACAAAGCAAATGGCGCTTACACGCTAAAAATATATACAGTAGTTTATGCGTAATAACGCATCGAATGTTTATAACTACTTTTCGATACACTCCTTAATCGTGCATAAAGAGGAATTTTATCAGCTGAAACCTTTTAATAACTATACCAATTACCGAAAATAAACATTCTATCTTGTGATTTGCTGCTGTTGTAAATTGTTGTTTTTGGAGATCTACGTCACGCATGTTTACAAAAAAACAGGCTGTGCATCATCTGACGAACAAAATGACAGTTTTTTGCACTACACTAATACAACTTAACCACTTCTTCTCCACCTGTATAGACCTCACTGGTATTGTATCGCGAAGCCTGCTGTCACTAGCATTTGTTTGTTTTTAAACGAAGCATCCCATTTGTCGTCACAATCACTTTGGCTAACATTTGAGTGAGAGTAAATGACAAAAGAAATACACATTGCCAATTTAAGATCAATAAAAACTTTTAGTTCGGTAGTGTACGTCAATGACGTCTATATAAGGTCTGGGGCAACGCACTGCTTGCTTGTATTGGAAGCAAAAATAATGTAAACATTGCTGATCCGACGAGTGATGAAGTAATACTTTTGCACTTTCTATTGGCGGGCATAGGTTCAGATTAAAAAATCGGTTCAAACGTTTATTATAAATACTAAATTGTGGAAATAATCATGATACAATGCCATTCTGGCTGATTGTCGGGGAATTTCTTGTCAATTCAGTTGTGGTTGAAAGTACAAGTTTGACTAGGGCCGGTCCAGAATTTTTTCGGTTTGGAAATTTTCTCGATTTCCCTGATTGGGGATATCCTTGGTCAGCCCAAAACTAAGGTGGCGGTTCCATTAGTGTTGGAACCTCATTGACTCTGTAGCGGGCAGCATCGAATATTGGCTTGTCTTTTGAAAATGTCCTTAAAGGGCGAACACGAAATTATTGCGACACATTCAACAGGGCATAACTTTTTTACCATTGGGTAAAAATCAACCAAATTTTGCACACTTTCTCATTGATGTGTATTGTTTATATGCTGTTAAACTCGAAGTCGTGTTTTTCGATTCAACGAAAATGGAGGTGAACCAACGCGAGTCGAGAGAACAAATTCTTTCCAAACACCTGGAATTTCCTGACCTGTCGCACCGGCAGTTGGGAAAAATGTTGAACATTCACCATTCAACCGTCTCCAGAGTGTTGTAGCGGTTCCAGGAGCGGTTGACGTTGGACCACTGCAAAGGAGCTGGAAGAAATCCGGGACCGGAGAACAAAAAGACGGAGGGAAAGGTGAAGCGGATGATTAAAGCAAATCCCAACGTCTGAAGCCGTGATTTGGCTAAAAAGATCGGCATGTCACAGAGCTACGTCCAGAATGCAAAGAAGAGAGCTGGACTACATACATACAAGGTACAGAACTTCCCAAACCGCGATGAGCGGCAACAATCGACGGCTAAAACTCGGGCACGGAAGCTCTACGAGAAGATGCTGACAAAATATGGCTGCTGTGTGATGGACGACGAAACGTATATAAAAACCGATTTTAAGCAAATTCCGGGGTTGGAGTTTTTCACCGGCAAGAGCAAGTTCTATGTGGACGACAAATTTAAGAAGAAGAAAATGTCGAAGTTCACCTCCAAATATCTCATTTAGCAGGCCATCTGCTCTTGCGGACTGAGGAGTGAGCCTTTCATGACAAAGGGCACAGTAAATGGCGAGATCTACAAATCTGAGTGCCTCGAGAAGCGCCTTTTGCCGTTTTTGCAGCAGCACGACGAAGCTCCGCTATTTTGGCCAGATTTGGCATCATGCCACTATTCTAAAAGTGTCCTGGAGTGATATGAGGCCAATTCTGTCCATTTTGTTCCAAAGGACATGAATCCGCCAAACTGTCCGGAGCTGCGCCCGGTGGAGCAGTACTTTACAATGATGAAGCGGGAACTTCGGAAGAGCAAGAAGACAGTCAAAGACGAGAAGGACATGTTAAGAAAATGGAAAAAACAATCACGGAGCGAACGAATCAAAATATATAGTATGACGTAGTACTTTCCGAGCTTTTGCGTAGCGTGCGCAAGGAGTGCAGTGGTATTAGTGTCATGAGCGAATTTTGCTCATTTCACTAATATTGTTGCGGCTAGTGGGCCAGACCTTATGTAAATGTCATTTAATGAACGTCTGTCTCATGACCTGCTAATAGACGAGTTTGTGATAATAGCAAAACAATGTTTTGGTTGATTGTTTTCGAGAGCGGATGGGTAAAACGAAGGAGCGGGTTGAGGAAATTGACGTTTGCAGCAAATCGTGAACTCTTGACAAAATCGTCAAAAGGTCGAAAGGAACAATTGTAAACAATGACTTAAAACGTAAATTTCCTGGAAATGCCAGGTTGCTTACATCTATATCTACTACCGATGGGAAGGTAATAACTCCTTCTATCTGTTTCTGGTGCTATTTTGGTTGTTGGAGCAAGCACATCCCTGAAAAATACGCAAGAGGTCATTGTTTACAAATGTTACTTTCGACCTATTGACTATTTTGTCTAGAACTGGTCTATTTCAGTTTGCCTTCGCACCAGGGATGCCAGATATTTTTTTCAAATGTCTGTGATAAAAATTTGAAAAGTCTGAGAATGTCTTTGAAAATATGTAATTTTTTTTTGGAAATTATATTTCTTTCAACGAAAAGACGTAATACGCGTGCGAGTTATGTCATTTTCGCTCTTGTGTGATTATGTAAACATGTCTGCATCTATTTTTTGGATTGTATGCAACCTTACACTATTGTTTCATATTTTTAAAGTGACACTGAAGCATTCACGTAGATGACACTATTTTCTATAGTTTTTTCCCTGTAACGTTCTTTCCAGTTTTGTTTTTTAAAGTCACAATTTAGGTTTCATTAGATAAATTTAACAGACCTTTTTTTTTTGATTCAACAATAACCATTAAATTACAATGAATAACAGAGTCAATCTTCCGTTACATAAATTTTAAAGTTGAATTCAAAATTATTATTTCATTACTAAATGATACTAAAACGGATTTTCTTGTGAAGATTAAGTCAAAAGGCTGTCATCTTCATACATTTGTATTTTATTTGTATGGAGGCCCCTCTGAAGGAGAGGTCTTATAGTACGACTCTGCTTATTAGGTGATATAGAGTATCTTGATATCAGCAACTATACATCTAGTTTTCACTGGAAATAATGTACATGTCATTTGATATCAAGATACTCTATATCACGTAATATAAGCTGTAGTGCGAACGTACTATTACTATCATAAGAACCTTCCCTGCCCTAAAAACTCCTCCATTAAATTTCAAGCTGATCGGTTGAGTAGTATTCTGGTTTATTTTTATATGTATAGATTCGGTTTATTTTATATATATATATATATATATATATATATATATATATATATATATATATATATATATATAGATTCTCTGTACTTTGGAAGCATTATGAAAAACTCTGTGGAACGTATACTACCGTTCAAATGCCCTCCGCTCGTTTTCAAACTTACATCTTTTCAATTTCAAAGCCTGCCGTTCCCTCACGGATCTATCAATACACTTTCTCTTCATGTCTATTTGTTCTAGCAATAAAATTACTGTCCGCTCCTAGCGCTTCGCATGAGATGATGAAATTATCTGCTTCTGCTAACTTCATCTGTGGATATATTGATAAAATTCTTGAATTTTTTATGCTTCACAGCTAAACTTTAGGAAAATTTCCTTACTGATTAAATCTTCCAAACGAGGTAAGATGGAATTTAAAAAAAATTTTATTTCATGGATGAGTGTGTGTCCTCATAGTATGATGTGAACGGATGGGCAGATAGAGTGTACCATATTTAAATTTGGTGTCATCATGGTGATATTCATATGTCATATGAATGATTTTTATATAGAATGCTTCTTAAGTTAGTCAGTGATTATCTACAAAATTTCAGAGAAACTCTCTACTGATCTGTGCTAGAAATTCTGGGAAGTTTCCTCCTGAACTTCAGGCAAATTACCTGATGAACTTCTTGGCAGTAACTTCTTATTATCTTCGAAATTCACATTTAAGAACCACCCCTGAATGAAGTCCGAAGTCCAGGATAAGTCCATCCGAGGAAAGTTTCTGCTAAACTTTGAGAAAGTACTTTTCAGAATTTCTTGGAAAATCTTCTTAAGTTGTTAGAAGTTTCTTCCTGAACTTCTGAGAAGTTCTTTTCTGAGCTGCCGAAATAATCTCTTCTGAACTTAAGGGGAGTATTCTCCTGAACTTCGGGGAAGTTTGTTCCTGAATTTCTGAGAAATTCCTGCTTGAACTACTAGAAAGATCCCCCTATACTTCTGGAAAGTTTATTTTCCTGATTTAATCAAAAGTATCTCCATAACTTCTGGGATTCTGGGATTTCGAGAAGTTCTCATTCTGAAATGCTGAAATGTTCGATTCTGAACTTTAAGGAAGCTCTCTAGCACTTCTGGGTGGTTCCAACTAAACTTTTGTTCTCTTCATAACTTCTGAGAAGTCCTCTTGTGAACTTCTGATGAGTTCTTTACTGATTTTTTTTTTTGAAAAATTCCTTCTTGACCCAGAGAGTGCCTTCTCTGGTAGGTTTCTTCCTGAAATTCGGGGAAGTTTTTTCCTGAGCTTATTCTTTCCAAACTTCTGATTGGTCTCATCCGGAACTGCGAGGAAAATTGTATTGAAACTTTGTCGAAAAAGCCATCTCCAAAATTTTTAGGAAAATTCCCCTAAATTTGCTCTTGAAGTTTCTTCCTGGACTTCTGAGAAGTCCTATTCTGAACTTTTGGGAAGTTTTCTCCAGAACTTTGGGGAAGTTTATTCCGGAACTATTGGGAAGTTTATGCTCAAATTAGAAGGAAGTACCTCCAATGCTCCTGAAAAATTTCATTCTTTTCTCTCTAAAGAATTTTGAGAAATCCTTATTTTGAAATTTTAAAAATGCTCTGCTCTGAGCTTTGGAAAGGCTTCTTAGCACTTCTGGGACGTTCCAGCTAACCTTTCGAGAAGTGTCTTCCGGATCTTCTGAGAAGTTATTTCCTGGGAACTTGAGAGAAGTTCTTTCGCCAACTTCTATGGCGCATCGTCCTGAAGATCCATTGAGAAGTTCTCTCCTCCTCACTTCTTCCTGAAGCTCTGATAAGCCCTCTCCTGATTATTGGGGAAGTTCTATCTTGAAATTCTGAAATATGATCTTGAACTTCGTTTTTTTAGGAAGTCTCTAAATTTCTCAAATATGAACTGTATTATTGTATTATTGTGAACCTTGATTTTCGTTGTGACTTAATGGCAGAGAACCAATATTACCAACGCTTTGACAGTAATTTTTCGCATGGGTTCGAACACGCGTGGGATTGAACACTACCAATATTTCTCCATGTTACCCTCGAAAAGGGCCAATACGATACTTATCTTCGGGCCCATTGTGTCTCCAATTGGCCCACCGCTTTCGTTTCTTCAAGGATTTCTACTTTCTACGATATTTTGAAATATTTCAACAAACCTTCTTACCGTATCTACTATTCTGTCCAGATCCTTGTACGTTTTAAATCCGAACTTTAGAGAATACCTTTATTTGAAATTTAAAAAATATGTCAAGTGTCTGTAAAAGTCTGCAACATTATTAAAATGTCTGCTAAATGTCTGCATCGTTAAAAAAGTCTGCAATAAAAATGAAAAGTCTGCAAATTTACAAACATGTCTGTGAATATGGCATCCCTGCTTTGCACAAATGCACGAAATCGCACTCATCCAATATTGTTAGTTTATGTACAGATTACGGAGCTGAAGAAAACATTTTTTTTTGATCGAAAAGCAAACCGCATGCTTTTAATAAGTCCCTGCAATTGGGAACTTTATTCCATGGCTATGAAATTTTCTGAGTCTAAAACACATATATGAAACACAGGGCAGACTGAGCTGTTATAACATGTTATAAGACTATCTTGATGACGAATTTCTTGTTGAAATTATTTGACAACCGTTATAACATGTTATAACTCTGTAGTCTGGACAAGGCATAATGCTCGTTGCTCAAGGTATGTGCCGATAGACCAGAAGTAAGCAGAGGGATTAATGTCTAAATATTGGCAGTTCTAATTATAGATTACATACAGCTTCATCAAATGTGTCAGGTGCTAAATAAACTGCTTAAAACCCGTCCCTTACCCTCCTCCCTCCTCTCAATTACTATCAATCAGCTACTACCCTTCTCTAGTAATTGATATCAAATTTCAACTCGAAGATTTGACCTGCTCCGTCCCTTCCTCAGACTTCAAACGCCCAGTGAAAGTACGATAGCGCTCTAGCTGCCTCAGTCGGTATCGTGATTAATGATTCGAAAGATGAATTACATCTCATCAACATCAAATATAAACAAATAGACGAAAGTGCTCATTCTCGCTTGAGGTTCAGCATGTTCGCTATCTCTGCACTGTTTTCCTATAAATATCAGCATGGATGGCGATACCTCAACCACCCTAAAGCTGGTGCGACAGAGTCCTGCTACTGGGAAAACGATTATCTCCAAGCATAGCAGATTGGACGAACCGACTGGGGGGTGGGAAGGCGGCATGCTTTCGAACATCGCGTCTGACTTGTGTTATTGATGCTCCCAAATGAAATGCTGCGCGCTGGAAGTGGGGGGCCAATGGGAAGCTCTTGTCAAGAATGTTGCAAACAGCACCTTCTAGGGATGATTCCATTATTTTGCTTCCCAATGAACTACGACATCATCCGAAGGCAAAGCACAACATTTTGACCAATTTTGACGTTTGAAATCGTTCGGAAGTGAATCCAATAATTCCGGATTTAATTGAGAAACCCTAAGACTTGCATTCGCTGATCGATCTATTTCCCCAGCTTCGCAGCATCCCCCGGAAAGATCGCAGAACAGCTCCCTGCTCGCAAAAAAAAAAACGCCGAGCTTTTACTACTTTTGTTTTATTGGACCCCATTTCTCTTTATCTTTCGCATGTCTCCACCGTCTTCTGGCTGTTCCTAATCTCTCTTCCCGAGCAGTTCAGTTCACTCGGAAAAACGTGACCCAGCACACATCGACAAACTCTGTAGGGAAGCGAAACAAAGGCACGGAATGCAATTTAGTCAGCAAGAACAAAGCAAATTAATTTTCACACGATAAATTACCACTATAGCGTTGAAATTAATTTGACGTGGCAAAAACAAAAAAAAAACCAGGCACAACTCAACCCTGGAAGATAATAGAGAAACAATGATCCTTAGTCACTGTTGGGAAATCAATTATGGGAGATTAATGACAAAGTCAATTTGGAACAGTATCAGCTTCTACATACTTGTCTAGGGGGGGTTTGAGGCGGGGACCGAGGGTATTTTCCGACACTTTGATGAACAGCCAGTTTTATGATGGCACTCGTTGAAGGTTGCTATCTTGATACACACTAATAGGTGGACGTGTCGGAAAATATGTTGTGAAAGATATCTCGATCGTGGGAAATTTGCTTTATAGCACTGATCGGGTCAGTCGTAAAAAGGAGAGCGAAATTCTCGCTTCAATCCAGTTTGATGGCTGATTCTAATTGATTTTGGCAATTTCGGGTTTACTGCTGTTTAGGATAATTAGTATGCTCCGCTCCGCCCCGGTCTCTACTGTATGTAGTTTAGATACTAGGCAAGTTTGTTACAGAATTTGGAATCTGGTGAATGTAATAGGATAAGCAAGATTAGCTATACTATTCTATTCTATTCTATTCTTACGCTTGTTCTTTTCTAATCTAACGCCATAATGGCTGGCCCACAATTGATACGTTTCGGATGCGTTTGCGTGAAATTTACAGTTTTTCCATAGGATTGCTGTCAAATTTACGTCAACGGAACGCAAACGTATCTATTGTGGGTGACCCATTACCAGTGCTGAGCTCCATCA
>JASCZW010011382.1:0-32310 GCA_034211315.2 Aedes japonicus
AATGCACCAGCGGTTACATCCAGAAAGCTCCAACTAAAGGGCGAACACAGAATACGGCAGACACCGAAAATGTCATGCCAATTTTTCTTATAATGTTTAGAATCAAACCAAAATTTTAGGGTAGTTTTATACATATATTTACTTCAAAAATCAAAAGAAAAGTTAATCGATGGAGCCTTGAGTGTAAAATTGAACGCATTTTCGCTTGATGCCCTCCATCAAAGTCTTTACAGTGTCATCCGGTACCAGTTTCTCAGTTTTTTTTTCCATTTTCTTAACATGTCCTTCTCGTCTTTGACTGTCTTCTTGCTCTTCCGAAGTTCCCGCTTCATCATTGCCCAGTACTGCTCCACCGGGCGCAGCTCCGGACAGTTTGGCGGATTCATATCCTTTGAACAAAATGGACAGAATTGGCCTCATACCACTCCAGGACACTTTTAGAATAGTGTCATGATGCCAAATCTGGCCAAAATAGCGGAGCTTCGTCGTGCTGCTACAATAACGGCAAAAGGCGCTTCTCGAGGCACTCAGATTTGTAGATTTCGCCATTTACTGTGCCCTTTGTCACGAAAGGCACACTCCTCAGTCCGCAAGAGCAGATGGCCTGCCAAATGAGATATTTGGAGGTGACCTTCGACATTTTCTTCTTCTTAAATTTGTCGTCCACATAGAACTTGCTCTTTGCCGGTGAAAAACTCCAACCCCGGAATTTGCTTAAAATCGGCTTTTATATACGTTTCGTCGTCCATCACACAGCAGCCATATTTTGTCAGCATCTTCTCGTAGAGCTTCCGTGCCCGAGTTTTAGCCGTCGATTGTTGCCGCTCATCGCGGTTTGGGAAGTTCTGTACCTTGTATGTATGTAGTCCAGCTCTCTTCTTTGCATTCTGGACGTAGCTCTGCGACATGCCGATCTTTTTAGCCAAATCACGGCTTGAGACGTTGGGATTTGCTTTAATCATCCGCTTCACCTTTCCCTCCGTCATTTTGTTCTCTGGTCCCGGTTTTCTTCCAGCTCCTTTGCCGTGGTCCAACGTCAACCGCTCCTGAAACCGCTTCAACACTCTGGAGACGGTTGAATGGTGAATGTTCAACATTTTTCCCAACTGCCGGTGCGACAGGTCAGGAAATTCCAGGTGTTTGGAAAGAATTTGTTCTCTCGACTCGCGTTGGTTCACCTCCATTTTCTTTGAATCGAAAAACACGACTTCGAGTTTGACAGCATGTAAACAATACACATCAATGAGAAAGTGTGCAAAAATGTTTTGATTTTTACCCAATGGTAAAAAAGTTATGCCCTGTTGAATGTGTCGCAATAATTTCGTGTTCGCCCTTTATGTTGTGAAGATCGCCAAGTTGCTTTCGATTCAGGTCAACTATGATCTTCTTATTGGCGACTGATACTTGAGGTGCTGACGTTGAGTACAGAGTATAGAATTGAGAAGTATTGTAGCCAGTTTTTTACTAAGAAAATGGCTGTAGGTGAGCCTAAATACCCTTTGCCGATTAAAGTTGTGAAAAAAGGTGCACATGGCAACACCTCAAAAAAGGAAAAAAAGAAGCTAGTCAGAATATAAGATAAGTCAGAAGTAATTCAGGCCATGGCCATGGAAGGCGTTTCAACCGTGTGTATAGACCCGTCTTCACAAAAACGGGCTGCGGACCAAGTGCAGGAGGTCGTGGATTATTACAGGCTTTTTTACAAAAACACAGTTGATTACAAGCTTTTCTACAAAAACAAAAAAAAAGTAATCCTCACCTATACACCGCTCAGTCGCGATGTTGGATTTTGTTTATGGCATCATCACTCGAAAATTTACTATGACGCATTGTGAGTAGCCCAAAATGCATCCTTACTGATGGCTTAAATCGGTGCAGGTCAGCTCTTCATGGCTTATTCAACAAATACCTTCATTCTAATAAGCAATTTAAATGTTTGTTCATTTCTATGCACGAAAATGTAGCGTTACATAACACACAAGTTCACCTTTCAAATCATGCAAGTCTCTGAGATATTTCATACAATTCCAAACATATTGCATGCAAAAGCCCGTCTGTGTTAGCAATAATTCAGGCAAGTTGCTGATGGGTTGTTGTCGTGATATTCACTTTGTTGGAAGCCGAGGAATCCTCTGCACTACCATCACTCCCGTTTCATTTTACTCAATTTTTGAGTAGAATTGTATACTATCTTTTTTTCTCTCACGGAAATATTACTCAATTTTCGTTAAAAAGTGCCACATCTCGGACTGATGCAAAAGGATGACGCTTGAAATAGTGCCTTCCCTAGCAAAGGAAAATAACAAGCTGATCCCAAGTAACAATTCACGTTTTATTGTGGTTTTAAAGCACTCGTAAAAGGCTAAACCATGGTCTTCGTGAACCCTCATGATACCATTGTGTATCTCTTACTTCGGGGATATCATATAAGTAACATGTTCTGTTATCCCAGTTATCGTTTTGTTTTCTGGCTGTTATCACATAACAAATTGAAGTTATCACTATTGGCAAATTTTGTTATCATAGGTTATCATTTTGAAACACACTATTTATTATGAACGTTATTAGTTGAATTGTAAAACTAAGGAATGCTTCCAGCATATTTGAACAAGAAATTTTGCTCTTTAATCAAAATATTTTTTCAGTTATCAGCATGAGAATTTGATTTCAAATTGATAAACATAATTTGATTAACTATTTCAATAGATTTGCTTACAACAATAGGATTTGTTATCAAGTTGTTCGCAGTGATAACAAAATAAGTTGTTATTATGATATTCAACGAGTATTTTTTTGTTATTCATTCTGTTACCTTACTGTCGATTGTAGGGTAAGCGGGACCGAGTTTTCTACCCCATCTCGGGGAATCTATGAAAGAGCACTGTTGGTGATACTTCCGTAATGCGTTTTCAACTGTTCCGATGCTCACACCTTCTTCCTTAGCAAGTTTTCTGATCGAAGGACCACTGACGGGGCACCGTTTCCTTGCGAAAAATTGAATAAAACATGACAGTTAAATTTGAATGTAAACAACAGGACGCAGTCAGTTCAATGTTGGTTGAATACTACACACATTTTGAATTGACAGTTGATCATTAGAGTTTTTTAATTATCGGAACAGTCTATAAAACGTTTGGGGCTGATTTGATCCAATCTAATATTGTTAACTGTTATTGTTATTGTTATTGTCAATAAAAGTTGTAAAAGCTTCTGAAAATGTTCACTAGGAGCGCTACAATAAGCAAAAGAGTTTGTTCCATTACTAAGTGTGTCATGATTTATCGGAAAATTATTCATTTTCTTGGCATAACGTCATTTACAACATTACCTGATACACAATTTCCCTTCAACGTTATTGGTCCATGGCTGCTCCTCTACAATCGCGTGGGCACTTTGTACTTTTAAGATCTTGCTCCACTTGATCTAATCATCTTGCTCGTTGTGCCCCTCATCATCTTGTGCCAACCGGATTCCCAAGGAATACGATTTTCGCAGGACAGTTGGCCGGCGTTCTCGCAACATGCCATGCCCAGCGTATGCGTCCAGATTTAACCACGTTACGAATACTGGGTTTGCTAACGAGTTGCGTGAGCTCATGATTCATTCTCCGTCTCCAACCTCCGTGCGCTTGCACTAGATCATGCTTAGTAACCACTGATTGCCATCACTGAACCAAATAATCTTATGAATTTCATAAGGTTCAACTTATGAACGATGCTCTGGAATTTCATAAGGCTGGTCTATGAATGGATTTTATTTCACCCGACGTTGTTCTTGTACGCCTTTAAGCTGTCCTGATTACAAGTGTTGATATTGTTATTCGCTACTTACCAATTTCGAGTACATTGTAGCATCATCTCTTTCTCTCACGGAAATGTTACTCAACTTCATTACAAAAAGTGATCAACTCAATTTTTGAGTAGATCCACTTTTACGAAAATTGAGTAACATTTCCCTAAGAGAAAAAGAGATAGCATACAATTGTACTCAAAAATTGAGTAAAGTGAAGCGGGAGTGTAGTGGGCAAGTCACTGGACACACAACCTCAACGTTCAAGGGTCGAATCCAGGTTGCTTCATATTTTTATTTTTTTCAACATCATTTTATTTCATAAGATAAACCTATGAAATTCATACTGATTCCTTCCATTGTATGAAATGTCAAGAACGAATTGGGTGGATCGATAGCGAAAATCACCTATAAGTATCCACAGAGATACAAAGAGTCTCCTTCCAACAATTGGTCAAAAAAACGAGTCATCTAACACGAGGATGTCCCAATGGGTGGGAAGAAGAGCATAGACATGAGCATGATTGACCGCCCGAGGTTGCTACTCCGTTATATCCAGATCAGCTGTCATTACACAGAGAACCAAAAAATGATGCTTGGGACTAGCATACTTCCTCAATGTGTAAAAACTGGTGATTCCAAGCTAAGGCAATACTGACGCTGGCCTCGCCCGAATGCAGGTCAAGTAAGGAATAAGTAGGAACGATACTCGCTTTTTTGGAAGCCGAGAACACCTCTGCACTTCCACGTAATTTCACTGGGATGTTGGATAAAATGGTTGGGTTCGCAGCGGGATACGTTTTGGTATTTAAACGGTGTGCTGAATTCAATTGACGTCGGCCGCGAATAAGATGCTAAACTATGTTCCTGGTTTCTTATCTGTACAGAGATACACTTAAAGTTATTCAAATTTTGACACCGAATTAAACCAACAGTAAGGTGGCTGATGGGGCCACTCACAAGTCTAGACAAAATCGTCAAAAGGTCGAAAGGAACAATTGTAAACAATGACTTAAAACGAAAATTTCCTGGAAATGCCAGGTTGCTTACATCTATATCTACTACCGATGGGAAGGTAATAACTCCTTTTATCTGTTTCTGGTGCTAGTTTGGTTGTGGGAGCAAGCAGATCCCAGAAAAATACGCAAGAGGTCATTGTTTACAAATGTTACTTTCGACCTATTGACTATTTTGTCTAGAAGTGTTGATTTCAATTAAATACAAGAATACGTTGAAACACCTAATTTGCACCTCCACAATTACCAAATTGAATGCCCCCGATGCCACACCCCACATAATCACACCCCATGCCCAGGGAGTTGAGACACCTTCCTCAACGAAAAACTCCTAGACCAGACCGGGAATCGAACCCAGTCACCTCCAGCATGATACCGCTTTGAAGCCGCGCCCCGATTGAGCTAAGGGAGAACACAGCGTGAGTTAGGTGGGCCAAAACCCACAAAAAAGACACGCAAATGCGAAGCTGAAAATGCAAAACACCACCAATCCGAGGAAACGCTCAACAAACACTTTTATTATTTTCACCCAGCTGAACCCAAAATACTGAAAGATAAGACATTGAATGGTGCACCAGTGTCAAAATGCTTCGCAGAGAAAAATAACAAGAGTGCCCCAGTGTGGTGGGAAGAAGACACCATAAACTCAATTCACAAACTGTTAGCAATAGATAGTTGATTTTTCCACTCTCCCCATCCAGCCTGGTTCAATCGGGTGCCTTGGTGGTCTCTTCCAGTACCCAGTATTAGCATGCAATAATTGTGTATATATTAATATAAGAGGAAAGTACTACAAGCAAGCTTATTTTTTATACGATGTTCAGTTTACTGAACCTTAAATGAAAAAAAAAAAAAAACGTTGTAAAACGCTTTCTGCATAGCCCTAGTAATAGTAGAATTGTAATTTTCAATAAGGAATCAACTACTTACTCTGTTAGATGTTGAATTTTGCCACAGGCAATCATAACATTTGATAGAGTAAAACCTCTTTCTGGGAACACTACTGCCATCTGTTGAGTGACGTTTTATAAACCCAGTAGACTTCGTAAGTTCGTAAGCGCCAAACACCACATGAAACATCATGTGACCTAATATGATTCCAATTATAAGCCTGTTTACTATGATGTAAACAAATAAAATTGTAATTACATAATATTGACCGTTTTTCCTCATTAATTTTTTACTCTTATGTCGAAAACATCATACAATTTTAGACAGTCGTTGAAAACTTTAACAAGAGAAGTTCAGAAAAGCTGATAGTTACATTGATTCACACACCGTCTAATCAGTAGACGAAAATAATAAAAAGTGAAACCTGCATTGAATCACTGTTCCAATTTCGCTGGTAGTTGACATGCTCGCGCTGTTCAGCCAGTAGATCATCACATCAACGGCCACGTAATGGAATGATAGTGACAGTTAACCGCCCACCCGCGCTCAAATCGCGTGAAAATTAAATTATCCATCTTCTCTTTCCCTTGTGGAAAGGACTCGTCATGTGTCTGGCCACATAAGACAGATATGTATCATGGCATTAAGCCGTCACTCATTCAGTCGCTGGACCAAATTCGACCAACCGTTGCACGAACCTATCTCACCCCATGGCCATGATGGCCGGGGAAATTAATTCACATCATTTGTTTTGGGCATCAGACCCCTCTGCCGGGCATCATAATCGAATTGCGGAAAAGTATGCATTTTGGTCGAAAGTTATTGCCTTATTGCGTCGAGCGGCATTTCATAAAATGTGCAATTAAATCAGGTTGTTTAATTTTATGGTTATTACCGTTCAATTGACCATTGCCATCATCGGCAGCGCCGGTGGTTAATTTATTCTATAATGGAAAACCTTCACGGCGCATCCAACAAGCGAATCAAAGCGCAATGATTCTTCAAAATTTCCCGCACCATTTAAGGGGCAAAGCAAAGCGTTGGAATGACTGCAGTGTGATGCCCTCCTTAGAGTCTTTGTTTACAATTGGCCCCTTTTACCGCCCGCTCAGAACATCGCACTCGTACGCAATGCATGTATCTAGGTCATTAATAACACTTTATGTCGTGTGTGCCGGATTCCCTGTGGACGACAATCATTGTTTTCTATCAACTAGCCGCAGCCATCGTCTTGGTCATCGTGCATAAATGGCAACGCGTCATAAAACTGTATTTATGCCCTACTAATAGAAGAGTCAAAAACGGACAGTCGGGTCCCGTAAGCAACAATCGGGACTGCACTCGAACAATCAAAACAGTTGTAGTAACTCAGCTGAAAGTTGCAGTACTTCGATCTCGATTGCGGTACGGTCAATGGTCGCCCCAAGACCCGTTGTTGAACAACCACCGACCGACTGACTGCCCACGTAAGCGAGTGTCAACTCATATAGGTAACGCATCAACTATCCCAAAATACGTGAAGAATGCCACCTTTGAAGTGTGTGATTCGATAACCAGCCGCCGCCGCCTGCAACTCCGACTCATGTCCAAAAATGAAATCGAAATTTGTTCCACGCGTAATGTAAACGATCGAAGTAAGCCATTGGGTTGTGCTGCAGGTAGGAACACGCTTACTTGGATTGCTCTCGCTCGTAACGTTCATCATCAACACCCGATTTCGTGGTGAAGTTGTATGTTTTAGATTATATCGATAGTAGCCAGCCAGCCCCAGCACACACAGCGCGATAATCGGAGTAGGCCTATATCTAATCAAAATGTAGATACAGCAAAGAGAAAAGAAGAAATACACGATTTGCTAAACAGTTTTAAGCCTGCCCCCGCCTCCCTGCCTACCGCGTTCTTCCAATGGCTCTGTTTTTGTAACTCTAACTGTTCGACCATTGTGTCTGGATTTGATTTAATGTTGCTATCTATATTCAATAGCTACCGTTTGACTCGGTTGCTGGCATCCATTGGATAGTAAATTTACAAGCCAGCACCTCGTTGGCCTCCATTGTCTTCTTTTGGGATGATGAGCAGCCCCGTTTGACCGCGTACAAGCACCCCCCAAAATGGGAAGCATCCGAAATTTTCTGTGAATTTGGTTGCGAATGCATTTGTTTATAAATGTTTGTTTGGTCATTTTCATTACTTATTTGATTTTTGACCATTGACAAACTGACACCGAAATACGCCTTCTGGGTAGGTTGAGTGAAAAGAATAAACTGTTGGAATCCCAAGTAACATTGCCAAAACCATCCAGTACTATTAAATTTTATTAAAATTTTATGAAAGCTACTAGAAATCAATTTAGTTTTATTCTGGCACCAAGAGGTGCCAATAGTTTTAGTCAGGTTTATGAGAACCTACACAGCTTGTTTGCAACGATCTTAAAACCTTGTTTTCTCAAATACCTTTTACTCCTATCAAGTTTTTATTTCGACTTTATGAGTCGAGTTATAGTACGAGACACTGAAGAAGTCGCACATTGTAGACGATAAGCAAGTACGTTGGAATTAAATGGAAGATACTAGTTCTTCTTCAATTTCTAGTTTATGAACTTGTAAAATGCAGTTTTAAGACGCATTCATAATATCTTATTAGGGTCAGTTGAAAATTGTTGAAACCATTTTGCCTCCATTGAACGGTAAATGGGCAATCCATCCAGAATTCCATCAATTTTCAGGAAATTAATTTATTGAAAAAAACGGTGTTCCGATCAAAATTTGGTCAAACAGTAATGAGTGTGAGTCGATCAAAGTATTTATTAATATGTCATATTCTTTTTCTTTTTCAATTTCAGTTAAAACAAAATACAGGAGAAATGTTCAGCTAAGCTTCCTTTTAACAGAATGCGAATTGCCGGGTCTTTCGTTTAACACCTGCCATGAGATTTTGTACAGTCTCCTTGTCCACTTTATTCGCCGCAGCACGTTTGCTTTGAACTGTTTCTCGCTCACAACAGCTTTTTGAGTCTTCTTAAGGTTCCGCTGGACGATGGCCCAATATTGTTCGATTGGGCGGACCTCTGGCGTGTTGGGAGGGTTCTTGTCCTTGGGAACCACTTGAACGTTGTTGGCAGCATACCACTCCATGGCCTTTTTCCGCAATAACAAGATGCCAAATCCAGCCAAAATTGAACGGAACAATTGTGTCGCTTCAGGAAAGGCAGTAGACATTTTTGTAGGCACTCGCTCAGGTTAATTTCCTGGTTGACGGTTCCGGTTGCAATGTAAACGTTGCTCATCAAGCCCCAGCTACAGATATCTCTTCGCGACACACCAGATATCTCTTCGCGAACTTTGATAGTTTAATGTGCTTGAGAATATCTGTCACCTTTCCCCGTCCGGTTGCCGTATAAAATTTCTATCCAGGAAACTGTTTAAAATCTGCCTTGACGTAAGTTTCATCGTTCTGTACCACGCAATCAAACTTCGTCAGCATCGTCGTGTATATCTTTCGCGATCGTGCATTGGCCGACGTGTTTTGCTTATCGTCGCGATTTGGAGTCACCACTTTCTTGTAAGTCGACAGTCAGGCTCGTTTTTAGCTCTATCCACGGTTGAAGGCGCCTTTCCCAGTTGATTTAGCCACATTCAACAATTTCGCCAACTTGACGTGAGAGTAGTTTAGATTTTCGCAATACATGTGCAAAATTCTCTTCCTTCAACGACATTTTGATAACTAAAGTGCTAATCTCAAAATCAAAATAAAGGCATGATGCTACACGCACACATCTTTAAAATGAGGGGTGTGCAAATTTTTTTAATGCACGATGAAAGGAAATGCGCCAAGTTTAAGTCAAACAAATTTTAATCGAAACACCCTCTAGTATCTTTGTGTCAAATATTCACTTTTTGCTCTTTAAAACATAAAATAACTTTGACTTTGAGTGATATACTCCTTATTTTCTCACTCTGCTACAATTATATGTTGTAGCGTGATTGTATTACAACAAAACACGAAGAAAAACTACAAAATGTTGTTTCGATGATGGGAAAGAGACATGTTGCTGTGAGAAAATGTTGTGATTCGCACACATGTTGCAACGACCATGTTTTCTTGTAGCAGCGACAAAAAACATTTTGTCATTATTGCAACACACTATCGATAGCAACATTGCTTTATCAGCACCAAAAACAAAAGTGACAATCAGGTGTTGCTTTCAAACAAATTACTCATCTGAGTAATTATAAAATTGGTTGTGGATAGACTTCCACCTGAAGAAAAATACCCGAATGAAATCACACACTGAACAAAAACGAACACTATCATGGGCAAACTTGTTGCAAATTGACTATTGTATCAAGTAAAGATAAAAAAATATATGCATTTAAAGCCTGATTTTCAACCCATAACAGCCTGAACATGAAGATATTCGGAACTCAGGATCTACAGTTCTTTATATAGCTTTTCCGATGATGCAAAGTTACGATATCTATTCAAACATATTCATTTATTCTTCTGGAAGATCAACATATTATGAGATAATCTGAGATGTTCTAGGGTCCAAACTGTCCGGGAGATCAGAACTTAGGATCTACAGTTGAAACAATAGCTTTTTCGGCTATACAAAGTTACGACATGTATTCAACGATGTTCACTGAATCTTTTGGAAGGTCAACAGATATTTTGAGATAATCTGTGATGTTCTTGGTCATCCAAACTGTTCTTGAGTTAATAACTTAGGATCTACTGAATTGTAGCTTTTTGAGCTATAGAAATTGTAATAAATAAATTTCGAAATGTAATAAATAAATTTCATTGCACCTATTGAAAGGTCAACCGACACTATGTGATAATATGGGATGTTCTAGGTCACCAAAACTGTCTGGAAGGTCAACAAACATTATGAGATATTCTGGGATGTCCTCGGTCATTTAAATAGTCCTGAAGCTCAGAACTTGGGATCTAAAGTTGTAACTATCGTTTTATATGCATTCAACCATGTTAAATGGATCCTGAAACCTATATTATGATAAAATCTGGGATGGTCTGGGTCATACCAGACTGTTCATTAGCACATAACTTAGGATCTACAATTGAAACTGTAGCTTTTTCTGATGTACAAATGTACAAGATGTATTCAACAATGTTCATTGGATCTATTTAAAGGGATACCAACATTATGAGATAATACGAGGTGTTCTAAGTCAACCAAGCTATTCTGGAGTGCTGAACTTAGGTTGTAACTGTAGTTTTGTTTTCGGCTGTACAAAGCTATGATATGTTTTTAACCACGTTTTGTCTTTTGGAAGGTCATCAAACAGTAGGGAAGGTCCATTAATTATGACACGTAGTAAGGGGGGAGGGGGTTTGGGAAAACGTGACGATCCATACAAAAAAATTGAAGGCCCATACAAAAAACGGGACAAGGGGGGGGGGGGGGTATAAAAAGTCATTTTTTGCGTGACATAATTAATGGACGTTCCCTTATGAGATGATCTAGGATGTTCTATATCAGCCATGCAGTTCTGGAGCTCAGAAATTAGGATATGAAATTGTAACTGTAGCTTTTTACGATATGTTTTCAACTATGGTCACTGGATCTTCTGATAGGTCAACGGCCATTATTGGATAACCTGGAATGTTCTAGGGCATACAAACCATTAGGAAATTCAGAACTTTGTGTCGGTAGAAAGTACAATCGTATGTTTGGCTTCAAAAAAGTAAGCACATCTTTCATAATTACCAACTATCCCCTAACCCTCGACGAAATTTGCATAAGGTCTAAAGTATCAAATTTAAATAAGTTATTGTTTAAATTTGTTACTTTAGCCTTTACATAAGCTAATTTCTTTCAAAACTGCTTGCTCGACACAGATCCAGACATCACCAACACAAAAAAAAATATGTTTGAAGCAATTTCTTACATTTGTTTCTCTCGACCATACGACAACTTGAGGTAAAATGATACAGTGATGCAGAATGCAGTTGTACACGGTCGCTTAGATCGAAAAAAGTGTAGTTACTCATAGACTGAGGAAAAAGCAGATATGAGCAAAGGTCACTCATACTTATGTATAAAGTATAAACAGGAGTGACATTTACTAAAATATTGAACCATTTTACTTAGTTCATGTGTAACTCTTTCACTGTTCTCAACTCGACTCAATTTTGAATCAATCCCAGTAGCCGTGTACCTGCACGAAACGTGGCACAAGAAAGAAAGGGAGATAGAGAAAGAGGAATAAAACCAAACATAAGTTGTGTTGTTGAATTAACCAATTGCCTTTGAGAGTGAATTTGATGAGTTGCACTGTCAGTTTTTGTATCGCATCATTCAACCTTCATGAGTGTGCTACCCAATTTTTGTTGCACATAAAGGGTGTATTCCATAAAAATGGCACACACATATATACTCATCAAAATTAAACTGATTATCGGATTTTCTTGAAATTTTCAGGGAATGAAGAACTACTAATGAGTTTTGATTTACAACATTTGTTTTATTCTATTTCGTCTCCCATCCCGAATGCCCGCACCTTCCTTTTCACTCCACCCATCAAATTTTGTACAACCGATTTTCCCAGTGTTTTTGTTGTTTTTACCCAAATTTTCTTCAATTCTAGCTCTGTTTTTATAGTTTTGGGACGTTTGCGAAGTTCCGTTTTCATAATTGCCCAGAATTTTTCAATTGGACGAAGTTCCGGTGAATTTGGTGGGTTCATATCCTTTGGCACAAAATTGACTCCGCTGGCTCGGTACCACTCCAATACGTTTCGAGCGTAGTGGCAGGATGCTAGATCAGGCCAAAACAGAGTTGATCCTTTGTGCTTCTTAATGAATGGCAAGAGACGCTTCTTAAGGCACTCTTCCGTGTAAATCGCACCGTTTATTGTTCCGGAAGTGATGAAGGGAGCACTTATTTCACCACATCCGCAAATCGCCTGCCAGATTAGAAACTTCTTTGCAAATTTCGATAGTTTCTTCTTTCGAACATCCTCCGGAACATCGAACTTCGACTTGGCAACGAAATATTCTTGCCCAGGAAGTTGACGGAAGTCGGCCTTGACGTATGTTTCGTCATCCATCACGATACAACCGGATTTGGTGAGCAGCTTCGTGTAAAGTTTCCGGGCGTTGGTTTTCGCAGTGATGTTTTGTTTTTCATTCCGGTTTGGGGATTTTTGCACTTTGTAAACATGTAACCCAGCACGCTTCATGGTTTTCTGCACAAAACCGACTGACACCTTAGACTTTTTAGCGACATCTCGAATTGACATGTTTGGACGGTTCTTGAATTGTTGTACGACTTTCCTGGCCATTTTACCAACAATCAATATGCAACTAGCGATTTGAAATTGGTTCACTGTTGTAGAACCCCTTGGTCCGAAATACACCTAGAAGCCAGCACCTTGCTGTACATATTTGCGCCTTTGTTTTGATTTGCTGTGTTATTTTGACAGAATATTTGAGAGCGTGTTCATGTGAGTTCATTTTTAGGGGCGCATTATTGAGCTTGGGACCGATGTTCTAGTACTGACTGAGTCAAGAAAAAAATCGTATTTGTTCGGAACCTACTGGTCTTAGAGTTAGTCTATGATTTTACTGTCCATTGGACCACTTTTACGACCACTCCCTTCCTTCCTTTGGACACTCAGACGCTCCTTGAAGGTTCTTATTACACGAGACACAGTTGTATTTGCAATTCCAAGCCTTTTAGCAATCCACCGGTGGGACGCCCCTGGATTTTGATTGTGAGTGCACAAAATTTTCTCACGGACAATTTCTTGTTTCGACGACATGACTGGAACTACTGAATGACTGTATAACTATGAAACTTGGCAGATGTAAATAATACACTATGGATAAGATCTACTCAAACTTCTAGGTTTATTACTCATACGATTCAAAAGTTACAGAAGATTTTCTGTGTGCCATTTTTATCGAATACACCCATTAGAACATTGCACAGAGGTGCACACATGACGGATACTGATGTTTTGTACCCAGCGGGTGTTCGCCGTCACGAGGAATAAAGACTTCACCAAACTTTGTGCGCTTCCATCAGCCGCCATGCGATTTCGCAGCGACGGCGGCAAAAAAAAACTCTGCAGTTAGGTGGAGCCTTAAATAACGTACTTGTGTGTGTGTGTGTGTGTGTGTGTGTGTGTGTGTGTGTGTGTGTGTGTGTGTGTGACATGCTTGGTATCTCTATCTGAAGCGCAACGTGCACGGTGGAAATAACCTGTTCATGAATAGACCAAGATGCTATAATACGGAATATATCATATCCATCCTTTTTAGGACAAACAATCCAATTGTGAGAGAGTTCGTTTAATTTGAATTTTCATAGCAACTTACTAAATGGCAGACAGCGGTGGCTAAACTATATCACTAGATCCAAGTTGGCGGATGCAATAACGTAGCCAATTGAACGGTTGCGGAGTAATCGAGATATCTCGAGTAATTCATGTTGAGCACCTAAAAGCCATTTGTAAACAACGTTGATTTCTCACGAATCACGAGAATCCCACTATATTCTGTTACTCCATATGGTAGAACTAACATTCTTCTACCAAATGCTGCTCATTCACGAGAGGACTTAAGATCAGGAGAAATAGATATTTAAAGTCATTGTTTACAAATGGCTTTTAGGCCTTTGACATGAATTACTCGAGATATGCTCGATTGGCTCCGCCAACTGACAGTTCAAATTGGCTCCCGTTGTTGTATCCGCCAGACTATGAATCTAGTGACTATAGCTAAAACCAGTTAAATTTTCTCTTCGTTGCATACCTTGTGCACAATTTACAAATGGCTGCCGCCATGAAAAATTAAATTGCCTTACGGCAAGGGTTAGGTGTCAATGAAATTCGAAAAATAAGCGATCGTCACGAAATTTCGTTACATAGTAATCGCTTACAACATGATAAGTACTCAAAAGATTTTCATGGTGTTTACACAAATCGATTGCAAATTTTCCTGCGTATCAATTAATTGTCAAACATTAACCTTTAACATTTTCAAATCATTGAAAATAACCAAAATAATAGGCGATGTCTTATATTCTCTTATAATTTTGTTTTGTAGACTATTTTACAAAATGCGCAGTACTTTACTATCACAGATTTCAAATTTAAGCAAGGATGGGCACACGGGTATCCCTTCGCAATTTTACTTTCGACGTAGACTACGTCTTACGGCAAGGGTAGGGTGTCCAAAAATAATCTAAACCATACGTTTTGTACGCGAATAACTCAAATAATACACGATAGATTTACATGATTTCCTCTTCAATCGGTCGGAAATTTTTTGATCGATTTTTTTAAAATCAACATAAGTCAAAAAGGAAAAAAAAAATTTCAAAAATGTATGAGTGACTTTGAGAAAATCGTTTTAACTTCTATAAAATAAATTGTAAAAATTGTAAAATCGATTCTAACACGTGAAAATAAAAATTAAAATTTAATGTCAATTTGCAAAAAATGGCTATCTTAGAGTTGGACGATTTTTTTCTTCTTAATAAAGGCAATATAATTGTCTAAAAGTTCGCCATACTTTGCATGATGGGGGGCACTTTTAGGTAAATTTTTTTTTCTATCAACAATTTCTTCATATCCTATTTTTACCGTGTTTCTCGAAAACTCGCCTAGTTATGGTCTTCAACACCCCTATAGAATCCAATAAGATTTAGCAATCAAAAAGAATTGAATGTTCTGAATATCTTTGCAAAATACAATAATCATCTAGAGTAACATTTGCAAAGGGTCAAAAACATTCAATTTCCCTTTACATCAGTAAAACAGAACCAAAAATGTATGTTTAAGCAAAAGTAATTCATAACTGCTTGTTCCGATATTCTTATGTTAGGGGCGATTCAAATATGGCGTTGTATACTTGGGGAGGGGGGGGTGGGGTGTCGGAATTAAGCTCAAGATTTGTTTCAGTAGATGTAAAAGGTATGGGAAAAATTGTGAAGGGGGCTGATAAATCTGAAATCTGAAAAAAAATTCTAGGGGAAGTTTTCACTCAAATCAATCGAAACTTTTTTGTATGTATCCATGTGGTGGCCGTTTTGATCAGAAACCTGCTAACCCAAAAAAAAACCGTAGTTACATTTGCAGTTAGAAGATCATTTTTGAAAAAATTCAATTTTTTTCCGCCATTTTATCATATTTTTCCATATTTAATAATGAAACATTCCAATAACGTATAATTCATATAGAAGGTAATACTATAATAGAAGAAATCCTATAAGTTTCAGCTTAACTGCTGAAAAACAATATCTTATTTTTCATCCCATTCTAATATATCTTCTGTAGAGACACATTTTTCACCTGCATGGAAATAACAATCTGTAGATCTGATTGGGAATTGCAAAGAATTTTGTCAATCATTTATTTTTGTGGTTAAAATGTTGTTTTATCTTCGCGTTATTTTACCATCACCTTTGTATGGGTCCCTTTTAATTGTTCAATTCTGGGCAAGGAGAAAGCGGACTCGCTTGCAAAGGTGGGCGCTATGGAAGGCGATATTTATGATCGACAAATCGCCTTCAGCGATTTTTTTGCTATTTTTCTCCAACAGTTACTCGTTAGCTGGCAGTATAAATGGAGTAAAGGCGATGGCAACATTCTATCACCCCAAAGGTGTCGAAGAAATCATGGTTTTGGGGTATGGATGTGGGTCGAGACTTCATTCGTGTGATGTCTCGCCTCATGTCCAATCATTATTCTTTGAACGCTCGAGGTAGACAACCCAATGTACCAGTTCGAGATATTTTGGCTCTGCATGATCAGGAGTTTATGAAACTCATTTTTTGTGTTTTTGACTAATATTAGCCTTAGATTAGGAATTAGGAATAGCCCTAATGAGTTCATCGCTGTCGAAGAATTGTAAAACTTTTTGCCTGTCGCCATCAGTTAATCCATGACCACTTCGTGATTCAGCAGTACAAATAATACCCTGAGGTTTCACAAGGCTTTTCATTTGTTTGATGTGTGATGCGATGCATTGGACTCACTAACGATTTTATTCACTGACCATGACTTGGAAAGTACCGATAAATCGTTTAATTGGTCATTTCTTGTTGTAGTAGGCGAATTGAACTTCTATTGCAACTGCATCATCATTTCATCGAAAGCTTCCACTGTATTTTCATCTTCCGGATCCATGCCAATTAAATTTGTACGAACTGCTATGGAGATTTCTTTGAACTTTTTTACGCAATAATTCACACCCGAATGTTCCTCGACGAAATTGGTGATATGCTCATAGTTTGAACTACAATATGAACCTTGCAGCTCATCCGCGGATGCGATTTACTCCAATGTCTGTATCGCTTCTGTACAATAAAATATATAAAAAGTTATTGTTGAGTAACATGTTGTAACGTAGTCATTGTTTACAAATGGCTTTCAGGCCCTTAACATGAATTACTCGAGATATGCTCGATTGGCTCCGCCAACTGACAGCTCAAATTGGCTCCCGTCGTTGTATCCGCCAGACTATGAATCTAGTGACTATAATTCCACGACTCGGAAGGTGGCGCCTTAGTGCCGTCTTTTAAGTTTAAAGACTGTTTTGCGCTGCTTTGTGCTTCTGGTTCTTGGTCTTATCATGGTTGACTGTATGTCTTCTTACCACAATGGACTATCGTTTTGAGTAGCTATACTTTTGACGAATTTGAGTCAAACGTATCCAATTTTGGGTTGTTTGGAAATAGCGTGTACACCAATTTGACATTTGCGTTGCGAGATAGCAAAGTTTGTGCTGCTAAATTCAGCAGCTCCGTATTTTCTGTGGAGCTGATTCATCTCGATTTGCAGCGAATTGAAGCTGATTTTGTTACTAGGAAATGAGAAGAACGATAAGAAATTTCCATTTATTTCCAACTACTTTTATTGTTTATCTTGACAGATATACGTATTTTGTCTACAATGTGCAGACTTCTTTAGTGTCGTGTACTAACACTCGAATCAAGTATTAATACACGACACTGAAGAAGTCTGCACATTGCAGACGAAATACGCATATCAAGACAAGCAATAAAGGTAGTTGGAATTAAAAGGAAATTGCTAATCTTTCTTCTCAGGTTACTGGTATTCCACTAAAAAGCTCACACTCACCAAGATACTGATTCTGTTGCTTTCAGGAATTGGGATTAATTCCATCAAATAAACTTGATCGAATCCGTGTGAGAGACCCCTTGCCTAACGGTTTGCCTAATTGAATAAAAAATTAAAGACATACGATCAAAACCGAAGCGGTCTTTCAAATGATTTTCGAAAAGTACTGTCCATAAAAACTGACAACAATCGTATCTAACGATGTTTACCTATCACTCGATCACGTGCCCACCGCAACCGCCAATTTGAATCACTTCGCGCGCTCTCGTACTAAACTCCGCCTCGTCAAACACCCCCAACATCACGGCACAGCTCTGTTGTGTGAACTAAAAGTCAGCTGTCAACCCACACTCACACATCCTTATCGGCGCTGCTGTCGAGTCGAGACGCAGAGCGAAGAGCGAGCATAATTTTATTTGAAAATAATCCTCTCTCGAAGTGTCCCGATTTTCGGTGTGCGAAGAAAGGAGCATCGTTTTCTCCAGCCAGCCATCATCGCGTCAAGCAAATCCGCGAGAAACGACGTCGCCTCGCCAGTCTAGTCGTGAGCTACACTTCAAGCGGTTATTGTGTGTGATTGTCTCCGCGAACAGAGCGTTTCCCCGTTTGATCATCATCCATCAGAGGCAAAAAAAAAAGTGTTCAGTCGCAGGAAAGAAGAAGGAGCAACCGTCGGTGCTGTTTTCGCAATTTTCTCGGTTGATTGGTGAATTTCGGTAGGAAAAAATCGCTGGAAAGTGTCGTGAATAAGTGCAGTGTTGTATTGCATGTGAATTTTCCACTGAGCGGTGCGGTTTGGTGTCGAAAAAATGCGATGAAAAGTGCAGATGGATTTTTTCGCTTTCCTTGAAAGTGGAAGGAGGATTTTTCTTCCTTTTTCTTTCGTCTTTTCGGGCGGCTGGCTGGAGAGTCGCCCTCTGTCAGCGCCGCGCCGCTTGCTCTGCTGCGTGTGTTCTGCACTCGTCGTCGTCGTCGTCTTCTTCAGTGTGTGATTGTGGTCGTGTGACAATCAGGCATCGTTGTTGTTGCTGCTGCTGTTGACAGACGAATACACGCTTCTTTGGAGACTTTGTGCATCATCAGTAAGAGACCATAATAAAATACTGGACCCCGGTTTGATTGATCATTTTGCGGATCGTACCATAAAGGATGATAGTGCAACGGTGTCCATCAATAAATCATTGGTGACTATTAAGTTTGAAGGCTATTTTGGGCGGGAAATCTTCCTCACTTTAAGAGGAAGTAACACACAGGAAGGACAATGGCAGATCATTATTATTTTTGGGGTTGATTTTGGGTTTTTATGCTTTATGCTTCTCACATCCACCACAAAGGGAGAGTGCTGGTTTCCGTGCTGGTAAGAGATAGGGTAGGGTAGGAAGCCCATGAAGGGTGATGGTTTCCTTCCAAACGTACGGCTGTATTGGTGTGACTTGTGTGACTCAATTACGCCAACCAGAATCTATACAGCAGCGCAGGAAGAAGGAATATAAGGATTACGTACGCAGGAGACGGTGGTGCTGGGGGAAGGCAATGGGAGACGAGACATTTTCGCCTGCCAACAGAACTACTCAAAGTTATTACTTCGACACAAATTTTTCATTAGGGCCTAACTGACAAACGTAAACAATGGCTTCTTCCTTAAATTTCTCGTTATTGAAAACTCGCCTAATCAATCCACCACGATCATTTCGAAGAGGAACTGTTCACCTATCCGATAGAATTGGAGGCTTACATGGGTAGCTTGTGTGCCGCGAGAAATTTACGGAAGAAGCCATTGTTTACGTTTGTCAGTTAGGCCCTAATGAAAGTTTTGTGTCGACTTCAATTGCAAAATTTGTGGAAATCCATTTCCAAAAGAATATTTCGCAGAAACTGGGCTGTGTTTTGTAACTCTTGCATTCATACAACTGCAATCGAGCGAATCATCCACCACACAACACGACAGTGAGCCAACACCCTTAACTCGCATGCTAGCGACGGACCGTTCGTTCAACGTTTAGTCATTGCAAAAAAAAAGTCTGACTTTCCGCAGTCAGCAGAAGCACAAATGAAGTGAAAAAAAAAATCAAGGTTACAAACCACTGCGGGTTTGTTTAATTTTTTCCCTCTATACCTACCTACCTACCAACATAATAACCCGACAGCAGCAGTTTTTGCCATCCAAAGTTTGAAAGTTTTCCTTCTTAGGAACGGACCGTCCGGTCGTCGGTCGGAAACTGACAACTGGTTTTCTGCGTTGGATAAGTACTCGGGGCGTTGTTGTGCAATGCTGAATTTGTTTTCACTTGCAACAATCGGGCAGTCACAACAGCCAGAGCGCTTCGATTCATGACGCTATGTTGTTGGCCACCGAAAGTATGTGGGCTGTGTGAAAGATTCCGTCCTCTACGACTTCTTCGTAGGGGCGACGTTGAAGGAAAGCCTCCGTAATGGATATGTTTACAATCTTGGGGATCTTGATGAGGTATGAGATTGAATTCGTTGGATATTGTGCTTATGATAGGATCTAAACCGTTGTAAGCGATATGATGGGGATTCTAATTGAATAAAAATGCAAATCACTTTGCACACCTCGTTAAATCGGCAATTTTGTTAAAGGTTCACTCGAGCGGAGCAATTTCCATAATTACTTCATTGAGTGGAAAGTAATTAATCCATCCGATTGATCGTGATCTACGAAACCTTTTTGGATTTAAAAGGCGGTGTGAAACTTTTTGCCAAACGTTAAATATGACCCTTTTTTTGAATTTTACAACTAAATTAATTTTTTTTTTATGTGTTGAGTCTGTGGATACTCGATATGTATTAAAGAAGGAAATGCAATTTTCGATCCATGTAATATTTGTTATCAACTCAACTTATGTTGAGTAACGTTTGACGGTTTGTAAAATAGACTCTGAACCATGAATCATCACATATTTCATCTAGTGGAACAAATGATTTGATGATGGCAGTTAATGGAGAAACTCGAAAACCCACTCAACAGTATGAAATGAAATTTATAGCTTATATCCGGAAAAATTTGCGATTAGGGCGTACATGCAAAATGTAAACAAAATGATTTTTAAATGCACTGCATCATTATTACCACTAAATCATGAGTTTTGAACTTTTTGTCCTGATTATGCTTTAATTGTCTTCATTAAACATTGTTTTCTCAAAGGGCGTAGAGTTATTTCACTATCAAAACAATTTACTTTGCGGTTTACGTCAAATTGATTCTTGGCAAATTGAAAGGTGTAATTTAAATCAAAACATAAACATGGCGTAAAGTAAAAGGCGAAACCTAAGAAAATGTTAAAAATAGGCGAATAGTATAGTGCGATATAATTATTTCCAGTACTTGTGGGGCTAACATTGAAAAGGGCGTAATCGAGCCTACTGGCATTGATAGGCGAATATAAAAAAAATAGCAAATTTCAATGAAAAACAAACAAATTTCCATCAGTCTTATATCTTAATCATAAGCTTTGTTCTCTGTCTGCATGCTAGAACATTCATCCTTCCCCTTTTGTTTACATTCTGTATGTTCGCCCTTATCGAAAATTGCCCCGGATATGTGAGTTGGGTTGAAAAGTCCCCGGTCTCACATGTGCAGGGTGTCCGAATATTATCCGTACAATCAAATAGTGTCAAAACTATATTTTATTGTTGGATTAAAAAATCAATAGCTATTGTTTGTTATAATTTTCTAGTCTTAAAAAGTCCCATTAATTTTCTACAGATGACGTTGGTAATCACCAATGTGAACCATTTTCTATGAGCTTCACTCCATGAATGATGGCTGTCAAAATTTCAGCCATTTCTGTTCACGCATTTATTAGTGACAACAGTGAGAAGAGATCGATTAGCAAGTTTTTTTTCAAATGAAAAAATCCGAGTTTCGAGTTTTGATAAAATACTATTTTCTGCGCAAGAAAACGGCTGCCGAAAGCAAAGCCAAGCAGGATATGTATTTTCCAGCTCCGTCGATTCAAACGATGCATAAGCACAGGACTGAAGCGGCTGTCATCCACGAACAACAATTGTGAAGCCGAAAACTTGGTGCTGTGTGTGGTGCTGATTTGACAGCTCGATTTTCTTGAAGGCTTTATGCAGCAAACACAATAGTCGCGGCAGAAGTTGTCGTGTTTTGTCGTTAATTTGATTCGAGAAAAAAGAAATTCCGTGTTGTACTTAGTGCAGCGGTTATTAAAATGACAATATTTTTTCATTGTTTATCAGCCAGGTTTTATAATGTTTTACTTTAATCAACAATCAATATGCAACTAGCTATTTGGAATTGGTTCACTGTTGTGGAACCCCTTGGTCCGAATTACACCTTGAAGCCAGCACCTTGTTATACATATTTGCGCCTTTGTTTTGATTTGCTGTGTTATTTTGACAGAATATTTGAGAGCGTGTTCATGTGAGTTCATTTTTAGGGGCGCATTATTGAGCTTGGGACCGAGCTTGGGACCGATGTTCTAGTACTGACTGATCCAAGAAAAAATCGTTTTTGTATAGGACCTACTGGTCATAGAGTTAGTCTATGCTTTAATTACTGTTACTAGTAGTTTGGTAGAAGAAATATTGTAAAGAAATATAATCCATTGTGAACCAAGCTTAAAATATTCAAATCGTCACTAGCGCCACACCAAAAGTGGCTGGGTTCAAGAACTATCGTTCTCTTCAGCCCTCTGTGCATAAGTGGTTTGCTGATTTTTGTTGTGGCCGTACGAGCAACGTTGACGCACCGCGTTCTGGACTCTGCGCGCGATAGGTGCCGCGTTTGCTTACAATGGACCAAAAACGCAACCTCTCAGGAGAATTTGAGTAAGTTTACACGCAATCCGAAGGAGTTTGTGCGCCGATTCATAACTATAGATGAAACTGGGATCCATTATTACACACCGGAGTCATCGCAGCAGGCAAAACAGTGGGTTTCACCGGGCGAAAGTGCTCCGAAGCGCCCGAAAACGCAACAATCGGCGGAAAAGGTTATGGCCTCCGTGTTTTGGGATGCGCAAGGTGTAATATTCATCGACTATCTTGAAAAAGGTAAAACCATAACAGGCGCATACGATGCAGCTTTATTGGATCGTTTGAAGGATGAAGTCCAGCAAAAACGGCAGAATTTGCAGAGAAATGGTGTGCGCTATCATCACGACAATGCGCCTGCTCATTCATCCTCAATTGCTCATGCAAAATTGAATGAAATTCGGTATCAAGTGGTTCCCCATCCACCATATTCGCCAGACTTGGCCCCCAGTGACTTCTATTTGTTCCCAAACCTGAAGAGATGGCTCACCGGTAAGCTATTTTACTCCAATGATGAGCTCATAGCTGAAACCGGTGGCTATTTTGAAGGACTTTTCGGATGGGATAAAATAAAATAGAAAATCACTGCACTCGCTGTATCGACCTAAAATGAGATTATGTTGAGAAATAAAACCGAATTCGGAAAAAAAATGAAGTTATTCGCCACCCCAAGAGTATCTCCGTTTTTGAGCCAATCAGATGCATTGTTCAAAACAGTGATTTAATTAAAAACTTCAGTGTGAAATAAAACCTGTAAAGAGGGAAACATATGTCACGATGAGCTAAGTCAAATAAATCGACCGACAACCAACTTGAAAAAAATTCCAAACAAAAACAACCAACGGCCCAAGATGTGATCCACGCTGGCCCAGTGCATCTGTAAGGGCGCACAGGATTTAACAGGACGAATATAGACTCGAACCACTACCTAGTTGCAGTGTGTATGCGCTCAAAACTTTCGACGGCGTACAACACCCGTCGAATGAGGACGCCGCGATCTAGTATTGAGTTATTACAGGGAACCGGAGTTGTCCAGAAATACGCGCAACAGCTAGAAGTAGCCCTACCAACGCACGAGCAGCTTGGCGCAGCTACTCTTGAGGATGGCTGGAGCGATATTCGAACCGCCGTTCGTAGTACCAACAATGAATGTGTAACTAGCGATTTGAAATTGGTCCACTGTTGTAAAAACCCTAGTTTCGAAGTACACCTTGCAGTCTGTACCTTGCTAGTTTTAGCCGCAACTAACGCATATTTTTACTCGGTTCCTGTTCGCAGCCACAGGTATGCCATCTCACGCGCTTAAACTGAAGAAACATCGTGGTACTTTCACTTCACCTAACTGGTTGAGGAGCTCAATCCAACAGTACCAGATGTCATGAAGGTGTGCAACTATTGCCTCATCCCGTTCGGTTCCTAATGCACTTCTAGCCAAGCGGATCGATAAAAGTCATCACCGCTTTCAGAACATGACGCTTCGTACCGAATCCGTACTACTCTTGAATGCTCAAGACTGAATACGTCTGCTGTCGCCGACCAAACCATGCCCGATACTCGTTCAGTTCCGCCCTGTTTATCTAGATTCATTGATTTGACTTCAGATTGCATTGGTTCTCTAAGATGACCGTTGAAATATGAGTTCCACTGAAACTTACCGTTGTGGAATTCCGCTGCTGCATAAATCGCTTTGACGGTACTGAGCAGATCCACTGCCTCTTCTTCTGTTTCCACGCTAGCCAGAAAGTCATCCACGTAGTGGTTTTTGTTGATCATTCCGAACTGGGTATCCCTCCGAGGTTTTTAAGTAAACAACGACGAGAAAAAAACAAAACTGGTAAAAATGAGAAGTTGTGTTTTCAAAACCTCTAATTGGAAATTGATTTCCACCACATTTGGTCTTTAGGGAATGTAAAAACAGAGATTTCACATCTGCGATATTTGAGCATAATCAAACACGTACATTTTTGCCGGATCCGTTCCTGCCTTGACCTACCCCCCAAAGTGTATGCGTTTGCTTCGAAATACTGCCTAAAAAATCCCTACGCTCAATTTCAAACTACTTCTATTCAATTTCATAACCTGCTGAGCTCTATCGGTATCTATCGATACTTCCTCTTCACGTCTATGATAATAGCAGAAATTGCTGTTCAATACTGGGATCCCCTGATGTTGAGATCACGCTCGCCTGATTTAAACTCCTCGATGGCCGCCCACTGCGAGTTCTTCGAGCCTTCAGCCTATGTTTCGTGACATCAGCATGCTGTGCTGTTGTTAGTTGCAGCCCAGTGGTGTTCTACTTTCGTGCTGAGTCGACCAAGTTTTGACCGTTCCATCCTTTAGTATCTTTTCTATGATCACAACCCACTTCAAAAAAAAAAATACCTCATGTCTCTGTCGAGAATTTCGTGAAAATTACTTACCTTACCAAACAGACTAAGGCCGGCGTGGCCTCTGCTGTACACAGAAGTTGTCTCCATTCTATTCGGTCCATGGCTGTTACTCGCCAGCCTCTCTGTCTGCGGAGGGTCCGCAGGTCGCCTTCTACTTGATCGATCCATCTTGCTCGTTGCGCGCCTCTTCTTCTTGTACCTGTCGGTTCGTTTTCGAAAACCATTTTCACAGAGCTGTCGTCCGACATTCTTACGATATGCCCTGCCCATCGTAGTCGACTAATTTTTGCGATGTGTACGATGGGAGGTTCTCCCAGCAACTGGTGCAATTCGTGGTTCATTCGCCTCCTCCACGCTCCGTCTTCCATCTGCACTCCACCGTAGATGGTACGCAGCACCTTCCGTTCAAAGACACCAAGGGCGCGTTGGTCATCCACTAGCAATGTCCATGTTTCGTGGCCGTAGAGAACTACCGGTCTAATTCATGTCTTGTAGTTGGTCAACTTTGTGGTTCGGCGAACTTTGTTCGATCTTAGCGTCCTTCGGAGTCCAAAGTAGGTACGATTGCCAGCCATAATGCGCCTTTTTATTTCTCTGCTGGTGTCGTTATCGGCGGTCACCAATGAGCCCAGATAAATTTTCGTGAAAATTATTAGGATTGATTCTGTCCTAAACAAAGTTAAAACATTGGAAACTTTAACGTTGCAAGCGTCCAAGTCTCAAAAAAAAAAAGGAATGTGTAAATAATATGACAATTCCTTCGAAATTTTGCCTAAAACTACACTAGAACTTCATTTGGCAACGATAGACTACAGCGTCATCTTTGCGGCAAAATCTGGAAGTAGTCTGATAATGTCAAATTACTACATGTTATATTCCAAACAACTTTGCCGAAGACGGCAATTCTTTACAGGGTGTCTCGCAATAGGTGTCACTAAAACAAAATGGGAAACAAATCATAGCATTAATTTTCAATTTGAAAGATATAACATGTATCTTTCAAATTGAAAATTAATGCTATGATTTGTTTCCCATTTTGTTTTAGTGACACCTATTGCGAGACACCCTGTAAAGAAAGACATAAGCCATACTATTTCAATTCGAATCTTTTCCTTGATAACTTTGCGCAAACGCTTTGTAAACCCATCACAGCTGGCACGTACGATTGCCTGAGGAATTTTGATTTAACTGATGATGGATCAGTTTTTTTTCTAATCAATTTCTTTTCTTCTAAACTAAGATTTGTTGATTTTTGTTTTGGCATTTGGCTTCCTGTTTTTCTGGATTATGTTTTATCTAGCTTCAATCTTACTCTTGTATTAACTCAATTAAAAATATCATTTGTTCTCTTTACATTCTATTCATATTTTCAAACTAATTTTTGAATTATTAATATTTGTTGAAAAATATTCTATACCTCAAAGATCCTGTTTGTAATTTTTTAATCTTTTTGTTCTTTTATTCTCTAAATAGAATGGATTTTCCTTCTTTAGCAGGCATACCTATTTTTTATTTCCTTTATGGTTTTTTTAATGCTCTTTAATTCCAAGGCATAGAATTCGCTTCCTTTCGTTGTCTTCAACAAAATATTTATCATTTTCACTTTTTTTAGAAAAACATTTTTTGAAGTCAACATTTAAGGATTCTTTTAAGTTTTTATGTCTATTTACGCACTCTTTTACAATGCATTAAATTTCCTGATTCATTTGATTTGTTTTTACCCTTTTATGAGTTGAGACAAGTTTATCAATCAACTCAGTTCGATGAACTGAGTAACGTATAATTTATGTACAGTATAGGTTTTTAAATATACAGATTTCAGAAAGACATTTTCCGGTCATGAGAAATTCATAAGAGATCATAACATAAAACATAGAACATCATACACCAACATATTTTAACTATAAAACCTTTCTTTTGACAGTAAAGGTGAGCTATTCGGTCAACAAAATTTTCAATTTCATATCTCGAACTTTGTTAAAAATAGATACCTGATGGTTTAAGCCTTTGAGAACAAATATGTTACACTGATAAAAAGAAACATTAAATTGTTATCTAATGGACATAATAATCTAATGGAGAATGCAAGATTTGGCAGAAAATAATGGGATATTTCATGTAAATTTTAGCCAGATAACGCCTGAGTCTAGCCTGTTGTATGAAAAATTGCAAACATTGTTGTATGGTGCATAAAAGATTGCAAACAATTTCGTTGTTTACGCCTCTTTTGCCTTGGAATTAAATGAGGGGAAATTTTATGCGCCCGGTAAATGTTCTGTTTTTTTCTGTGTATGCAACCATGATTGAAAACTATCTTAGGTCATCCATACGTTCTTTGAAAAATCATATTGAGGGTTATTCCGAGAGTCGAAGTGACGTTTGTCACTTGGTGAAGTGAGAAGAGTCACCTGCAGTGACGTGACTCTCCTGGGCAAATCAAATGGAGAGTCACGTCACTTCGACTCTCGAAATAACCCACATTGCCTTGATTAATTGAGCTCAAAAAAGGATAAAATTGAGGAATTATGATGACAGGAACAAATCACAAACATAGATTTCATCAGAAATTCCACAACACGCCAATCAACGCCTACTTGACCGCAAACAATGCTTCAGTCCTTGCGCAAAATTGCCAACTGGTAAATCGCCGACATCCGGTCCATTAGTAATTTCCACTATAATTCAACCATCGAGCGCGCCAAACGCTTGCCAACCCACATAATAGCCATCAACCGAACCGAACTCTTTGGGATTGGGATTTTGTACGCAAGTTTCTACCACATATCGCGATCCCGTTGTCAACCCATTCATACTTATGCAACGAATCAATCCAAACGCTTCGATCACTATCCTTACCTGAAAAGAAGAACGGAATGAAAAATCGTTAGAAGTTTTTCCCACACCGGAAAACTCACTGTCACACCAACAGTCACGCAATCCTTGGTTGGTCTTTTCCGCCTTCTTCGAAGAAGGCACCCCTTCTTCTTCTTTTTCCTCCTCCTCCAAGACCTACTTACACGCTTAGCTGCTTAATTGTAGCACATATAACCCTTTTTTTCTGGGACGGTTGCTCGATCCTGCGACATCCTGCGTCGGTTGAATGAAGCGAGAGGCTGTGAAGCGGGAAATGGGAAACTGGAAAAACGTCACCTTTTGCCGATGTATTATGACGAGAATGTGACAATTTGCGCCAGAAAGAGGAAAGGGCAATCGACTTCATCCCCCTAACTTTAGTTCTAAGATACCTGATGTATACAAATATGAAAACTTGGCTCTGTAAAGTTGATTCGATTGAGCCTGTACAAATAAATGATTAATAAAAAAAAATGTGTTAATAATGACACCGATCAAATCGGTACCCCTAATCGATGGTCAACGTTGTGAAATCTTACTTTCGTAACCGATTGGCTTCATTAGAGGATTGGTTTTCCGACGGATTCAATGGCAGTCCAATCGCCGCCATGTCCCACGGCGTGTTTTGCTTTCTCCTGTTATCCATGGCCATTGCCGCAGCCCAAATCATCAAACCATGCCGGGTTGAACCGATGCCAAATAAAGAGATTTGGTGGGCGATTATCGCCGATAAAATACAGGCCCTCAACCGGAACAACAGCCAGACCCTTTTCTATGAGATAGAACGCGGTCCCTGTCTGCAGGTGGAGTACTACGGAGCATCGTTGTCATCATCCAGCCGCATGACCATTTACGGGACCTGCAACTACGAGCGAATGTTTCGGTTTACGGGACAAGTCTACAAGCGCCACTGTTGGCTGTTGGAAGTTACCGTGTGGAGTAAGGTTTCTATGAGTTGTCAAACTATCGGAATCGGCGGAAACTACCGGCTGAACTTTCCGCTCCTCACGGAAGCTGACAGCAGCACGACAATGCAATTGTGCTTGGCAAACGAAGCAGACTGCGTGGCAAAGGTCAATTCGGTGGGATGTTTGTGCAGTGGAAATCAGACCAATATGGGGGACTTCTGGCGTGACCTGAAATGTCTACAGATAGGACAAGAACGACAACAGACGAAGGCCTTGAATTGGTTTGCGGATCCCGCCACGATATCCGGACTGGTGCTGTTCGTTCTCGCGACCGGTCTGGCTGGGCTGGGATTGCTGCGTTGGGCGACATCACCGTCGGAGCATTGATGGACGGGTTCGGCATTGGAGGCTTTGGTTGATTTGAGGTTGATATGTGTCTTCATAAATGAGTCGTTGGTACCCTAGTCTGATAACCCAAATGTGACAGAAAATGCGCCACGCAAATATTGCAATCATTTCTTGAGAAAGCCGCATGATTCTGAAAAGGCAATTTTGCTCATCTTGATCCACAAAGCGTTTGGTGACGCAAACGAAGCCTTGTCAGTGTGTGCGAGCTACACCGATTAGTGCCTAGACAATCGAAGCAATCGTAGGGTCTTTATTCGTTTATCTTCAACTTGAAAACTCTTTCGTCTTAAATGATCCATCATCAGACTCCATTCCCGAACCCATCAACTAATACAGGCCGACCTCACATTCTAATCTAATCTCACACTAACGCAGCCAATGTTTGAAAGCATTCTGTAAAATGACGGTTCTTGAATACATCATTTTTCTTATCACCGGCCGAGGCCAACTGCGTAGCATGTTCCGCAGAGGGGTTTCAAGAAAAAAGAGCGATTCTAGAAAGAGTATCTGAAATCGCCTCTACAACTTCAAATCAAGGGAAGGAAGAAAGCGTGGACCTTCCGTACCAATCGCTTCCATACAGAGTTAAACAATATGATCATTTGTACTTTATTTGTTGGGAGCATCGATGCTAGAAAGATGAGTTTATGCTCCCTTTGCCTGTGGGTGGAGTTAGGGCATTTGAGCCAAAAGCCTACTCTCCTCGCTCTGTTCTTTTTGTTCTTTCAGCATTTCAAGCTTATTGCTTTCACAATTCGCTTATTGCTTGCTCTCAACTTAGTGTTCTAAATGCACTTCCACAGTTATTAATTGAGAGCTTTCGATGCCAGGTACCATTTTCGAATTAGTGTGATTGAGTGGCAAGTACAATCATGCCCTATGCCCAAGGAGTCGAGAAATTTTCCTTAACGGAAAATTCCTAGACCAGACTGGGAATGGAACCCAGTCACCTCCAGCATGGTATTGATTTGTAGCTGCGCCTTTACCGACTGACCTAAAGGAAGACCCACTCCTTGCTCTGTACGTTTTATATAACCTCTGATGCTGAGACTCTTCACTGTCAGAGACTTCCGGTAGCTCATACCGTTTGTAAAACACCGCACCACATCAACATTGTCATTTTTATCCGCATCGAAAAATGAAACAAAATCATGCAAAATTGAAACACAATTAATAAACGATAATATCAAAACACGATTCATTACGCATTGAGAAACTTTGCTGAAGATGTCAGTTCTCTGCAATGAGTCTGGAATGTTTTACATGCATTTCGGTTAACACAGCTAAACTAAAACTTCCTTTCCTATGTAGCAGATTGCTACCGATTTTTTTTCCAATGCATTTTTGACACCAAAACCTTTCAAATGGCGCATAAACATTGACTCTAGGTTAAAATTTCGAAATTCTACGAGGGGTTGAAATCCGGTCCGGACCCTAAGGGCAACTTCAACGGTGGTCCAAATCGTGAACGGGATTTATTTTCTTAGACCAAATGCAAAAACATCGCTGCACTGGTGTTGTAAATTTTGTTTTATACCGGATCTATTTTGCATCATTTTAAATCTGGTATATGTTTTGATCTATTCTTGGAGCAATTTGGAACAAGAAAAATACCGTTCCAAAACACTACACGCTGCTAGACAATACCAATTAATGAGTAAAATTTTAGTTGGAGCCAAAAAGTGGCCGTGTTTGGTGCGGGTGATGCTGGTGCTGGACAGGAAGTGTTGTCGCTCGCCTCGGCTGCTGATAATTACATTTCAGGAAACTTGTTTGTACTTCCAAAAAGTTAGCCGATCACCCATGGAATACTACAGAAACAACTTTTCTGGAACTAAACGTAACTTTGAGAAACAGATTTAGCTTCCCAGATGTTATTTGGACTTCTAGATGGTACATATTTCATGATATAAGGCAGAATATCACACATATTTTAATAATTTACGAGAAATTGAAAAAAATCTCGGAAGTTGAGCGGTCGATCTGCAAATTGTTTAAAAAGTTGGTGTTGGTGAAGTAGGTTTGGTTCGGTACGAAAAAGTATCGATTAGTAAGAAGTTTAAGTTCTTCTTAAAACTTAGGCACCATCAGCTTCTGGGATGTCCCCTGAACTATTAGCAAGTATCTCGAGTTCTGGGAAAATTCTTGAACTTCTAGAAAGCCCCCTTAACTAATGGAAAAATCTTTGGAATGTTTCCTGAACTTTTAAGAATGTTCCAAAAATCTTTAGAAGTTTCCAGAATTTCTGGGACGTTTTCTTAATTATAAATTTCTGGTGTTTTCAAGGATGTGATCCTCTCCGTTTCACTCTTGTTTATCCGCTGCCAATTAACAAATATCGTTTAGATTGAATGCATGCTGTGGCGACGGACCCCCCGTTGCAGCGAAGCAACGCGTGCGGAACGCTGAAACGAACTATCGCACTCCACTTCGCGATGGTACTGACAACAGACGTCAACGACTGTCATCGATGTGATCGAGTGGAAAAATCTTTAATACTATTGGACAGTGGATTTCATAAAGTGCAGTAATATATCTAGAACAAAATTGATTATTCTTACTTAAACTAGTTTTTTTCTAAATCTACGGATATATATGTGCTTGTAACTACACCTATTCTGTAATACTAAAGTAAGTCTAATCTCTTAAATCAAGCTAAAAACTATGAACTTATAACATATACCTTAACCTAAATATAGACTTAAACTACAACGTGAAATCTGCCGACTCACCTATCCAACAATTATCGGTTTACCAAAATTGTGAGTAAACTCTTAAGTAACTAAAATAGAAGTGAAAATTTAAATAAACACATTATTTACAGCTTGAAGCCAACAGCATCAATACTCTGCGTTTGCTTTCGAGATTTGGGAAACTTGTTGTCCAAGAACATTCTTCAAGAATTTTGTTTTCGGAATGTTATACCGAAGTGACGAAGTGGTGAAGGATCGGCATGAAGCTTACGTTGCACAATCTGCTAATCGTGCAATCGTCCTGATGCGGCGGAACCTGATATGGTAGAGTGCAGTAAATGCAAGCTGTGGGAGCATTTCGGCTGTGCCGCGTCGATGCGAGTATCAAACGTACGGATCGGCAATACGTTTGTAAGTTGTGTTCCGTCAAACTAGGGCAATCAGCA